>JAOBRC010280573.1:0-13736 GCA_027575255.1 Scolionema suvaense
AACAACACATTCTGAATGCGTCAAGCACATACTACGAAGCTTATATTCCAGGTATCACTGGATTAAACTTTGCAATTATACGTCTGTAGACAACCCTATTAGGGCTGGGATTTTTGGAGCTCATCATACTTGGGGCTGGGGTGGATTCTGCCCCCTCTATACTTCAAGATCGGAAACAGCTACACACATGAAACTTAATACACACACATAGACTTATGTGACGAACAATCTAGCATTTAAGTTTCATCTGTCAGTTGCAGGTGGCAGTGATGATGTCATCGTGATTTTCTGAAGACAATGGATTTTATTTGTTCTTGTATGCTGCCAAAAGACTTTACAAAGTGCCTCTTGTCTGGAGATTCTTTAAAAGGTTTTGCAGCACTCTGATCAGTAGAAAATGTATTGTCTGGAACTATAGGATTCGAAATGGCAATAGGCCACCTGTTCAGAAATTTTTGTATCAAAACAGACAGGCCTTATCAGATATTGCAACGAAATATTTGTCAGGAGAATGGTACAGCTCTTCTCCAGATAAATTGAGATGAGTGATAACAACCCAAATCATTGTAAGTGTAAGGCTCTAATTTGGATTCTAGGCAAATAATGGCAGCTCTCCCCAAACATTTTAGGGGGTGTAGAGGCAAGGGAGAGTGATCGCTTCCCTTTCATTTCAAAGCCTGCCTTATTTTAGCCCTATGTTGCTTCCAAATATCCGAGGCAACAGCGTGCTTTTTCTAAAAATAAGGTACTCCTTCCCGAAAGTAAGAAAACCCCTGATTCTACAGGCTAGTTGTGCTTATTCTTCCCTCAGGACAAAAATTAAAGGCAAAGTTATCAACCCATGCTCTACAGGCATGAACTAAGCATGGCTGTAGCCTTCATGTTCATCTTGGTGGATACCCTTTCAGTAATTTACCGGAGGCATGCCTTGTAGCTAGATTACGCCCAGACAGATAACATTCTTTGAAAAGTTTCGTAACGATTTGCTATTCCGTTTGGGAGTAACAAGCATAGATGTGGAACAGAAGACGGAATCCCTCCCCCCTTCCCTAACCCAAATAGGGTTAATGTCTGTCAGTTCCGTGTAGCAATATATTTCCCAAATAACACACTGTGAACTACAAATTCAAATCCTGCAATTATGGACTTATTTTACAAAAACAACCTCTATTATTAACAAATAAAAGACTGAACTATTATGTTACCAAATAGCCATGCCAGGAAGACTTGGCTCACACCATCCAGTTGGTTTCTATTAAAGATTAACACTTGGAAGGGGAAAAGTAATACAAAATGAAGTTATGATAGACCATTACACTTGCAATTTTTGGCAACAAATTGTACAATTTGAAGCATAACCTGTTATTAAATATCATTCAAAATCATCAATAATTAAGGCTATTAAATATCATTCAAAATCATCAATAATTAAGGCTATATGGTTACCCAGAAGCTTACCATTTCGATCGCTTTCCCATAGAAATGTTCCAGGAGGTACTTGGCTTCAGTTAATGTACATGCAGAAATAACTTCATTTGCATTTACACCTTCGCCTTCTTCCTGCAATTCCAAAAAAATTGACTGAATAACAAAACAGATGATGATGCTAGGCAAATAATAGAAATAGTCCCTTGCTACTACAAAGATAAGCATCATGACTAAGTCCTGCGCAGCCTTTTTTCGTAGCCACTTTTGCATACGTCTAGTTTTTAAGAAAGCATTGAGTTTTGTTGGGTATGAAAGCGTCAACATATTGTTTTGTAGCATATTGCACTTGCATTCAATAAAAAATGGTCCTAAGTCCTCAGGAAGTCTTTGCAGGCACGTTGACACTTCACAGAGAAAAGCCTCTGTCCTTTCTTGTAAAATCTCTACGTGGAATTGTTCAATCTGGTGAATGTAGACAGGAAATTGCTTTGTTAGAAAATCGAGTGTCTACCAAAGAGAGTCTCTTAGGTCCTATTACCTGACCTAAGAAAGTGGTTAGGAAAAAACCTGTTGCTATTTCGATAGCTGTTAATGCAATCCCATAGAATAGCCATGAAACTGCCAGTCTCTAACCAAGGTCCAAACAGGTTGCCACTCAGGTATTTACAGGTATGCTAAGCAGCCACTAAAACATACTACAGCAAGTTGACAATAACAACTACAAAAAAATATAGGCCAACCCCATCCTTCCAACAACAGGAAACCAAACACTTTCAAAGCTAACAAAGAGCAGGTACGTCTGATGCATCCCAGCACATTAAAAGTAAAGCATACAGGCAATTTGTACACATTAGATGAACACATGACACGACATGGTAATACTACACAGCAACACTCAGAAAATGAAACTAACGAACAACATGATCAACATCTGGTGTCAAAGTGAACACTTAATCCAGGATAATCCTACAATTTAACAATAGCCTTTATGGTGATGATAAGAATTGCCACAAAGCTAACTAAAAAGACATGTCTTAACCCTTTGAATGCCATAAGGACTGTGTTTTCATCAGCCAAGCTCCATGCTGTAAATCAGATTTCAACCCCAACAGCACGTCCTTGATATGTGTCCCAACAGCCATGGACATATATGCACGTCCTTACACCAAGGATGCAAATACATCCTTGATATGTGCTCCAACAGCTATGGACGTATATATACGCCCTTACACCAAGGATGCAACAAAGTTTCTGGCTGCTCGCAAGCTTGTGGTCCGGCTAGTTTTTCAGGTTCTCAATATGTCATGGTACACTATCCAACTTGGCATAAACTCGCAAAAGGCACGCATACACCCTTTTCAAGCGGCAAGGTAGATGATTTTTCAACTATGCTCTACCAAGGGCTGGCCGCTTGGGGTAGGCTACTCGTGCACCACCATGTTTACGGGAAATGTGGCATTCGAAGGGTTAATCATCTTGGCCAAATTAGAACATGAAACACTCCATTCTTAGAAGCATCTTGGGAACCTACCTCCATGTCCATAATAACACCTTGACTCTCAGTGATATTATCTTGTATGTATTCCAAGTTAGCCTCCAAATTCTCAACAGTATTGGTCAACTCTTTGATCAACGCTTCATCCTAAAATATATAAAGTCAGGCAATTACGACCAGCGCAAACAGTCAGTGATGATATAAATTGTCCAGCAGTCTACATACAAACTATTATCATCAGCCAAAGAGAAGGAATTTAATTAAACATAAGGCAGACAGCCTGAACCCTGCAGGTATGGGGGAGGGGTGTAATCCACGCTCCCTGTACGTTTTTTTTTTGTGCAGCAGTTTTTTCTTTTTGCGCTGTCCGAAGGGCCTACCCAGGCATGACATCACAAGAAGTGATCTGAACCAGAAAATGGTGTTTTGAATTAAACAAATTAGGGCTCACCATTATAATACTTAATTGGCACTGGAAGAACCAAGATTCCTGAATATCTGATTGAGCCCGAAAAGTTCGATGTCTGCCTCCCTTTTGCGAACTTTTTCGCATGCTCACTTCGCTTTGGTTAACATCTATCTAACCTCTGGATATATGAATATTTTTCTGATGCCGCTGGTCGCTAAATATCGCTGCAGATCAGAACTGATAACTATACTGTCAATGATCACCTGTGCAAGGATGAGATATTCTTCTTTATTTCTACCAAATTTTGGGAGCGTGGCATCACCATTAGAAATATTACCACGGGTGGTTGAATCCATCCCCTTCCCATATACCGTTTTCTATCTGAAAAAGCCCATGTTCTGCAGCTCTAAGACGCAATATGTTGTAACCAATGCATTCATGTCAGTAACTGTAACTAGACAGGACCTTCAATTTACCTGCTTGCCTTCAACTGCATCATCTCGTCGTTTTTTGGAAGATTCGAGTTGTTTGTTGATTCTATTTCGATCCTGCAACCAACGATCCATATCATTCTCCATTTGGGCTACATTCTTCATACGGATCGTTAGCTCGGTAACCTGCACAAGAAAATCGAATGATAGACAGCAGTGACAGAAGTAATCAACCAAACAACTTACCATAAAGCTGTATTCACACAGAGCAGGGCCTAATAAAGCCCTCATTCGACAGCCTTGACCACTTTTGGGCGATAAGATCGGCGCCAAAAAAATCATATGGGAAATTTTCTTCGCCACACTATGAAACATATCGATGAAAGGAAGCAGTGCATATTGCCTGAGTGTTAAATTCATTTGCAACCCATTTATTTCCTGCACCTATATGCACGTGACATCCAGAATTCATGACATGATCTCTTTGAGCGAGATGTGGCCATGTCAGGTTATCAAAAACAGATATCACACGTTCTGTGTCAACGTGGCTCGCAAAATAATTATAACTATCTGAAAAACTGCCACCAAAAAATAAACTAATATTGGGCCCTGCTGAGTGCTGTAACATACTGGACTCAGAGTTATGACCAAATTAAGTCCACTCAAAGGACTGATGCATACAAAGATTGAAAAAATCCAAACTTTGTTGCAGAGTCCCACTTTTTTCGCATTATAACCTCCCAATAATTGCTGATAGGTCACTGATGTCACCCATCAAGACACAATTAGGGAAGCAAAAAAATGTGACGCAACCACTAGCCATCAACACGCTAAACAGCATGGACAAACATGCTATGCCAACAATTATTTCGCAGAACCAGACAAGTGTAAACAATAAACACAATTAAGCCCGACTTAGCGTACAGTGAATCCCCGCCAAATGTGCACATCATTCTGTCGCTCACACTCAGTGTGAATTCAGCTAAAATGGGCCGTCTCAAAATCAATGGAAATTCCAATGATTACAAGCAAAAAAAAAAATACAGAAATGAAACTTCTTTTTCACACAAACTTTGTATAATAGACCAGGCTCACATAAGACAAAAACAACGAAAAAAGTTACTATCGATGTACTTTTTTCAGATCGAGGATGCTGGCTCCATGAAGCAATAACTGATTCAATACCAATGAAAACACTTATTACACCCACCAGGTGAACCATCAGAGGGACTTGAAACATGATGTTTTCTCAAACTGTGAATCAAGTTTAGAAGCCAATCGTTGCAGAATGACCAAGGAAGACAATTACAGCTATAAAAGTTACAAAAGCAACTGACATCAACAACAGATCAGATTGCAGTACCTACATGGACACTTAATTTATACAAACACATTTTCGTCTTTGCTAGCATAACACCAGGCTTTGGTTATACTTCCAAGATTGAATCTACCATTTGAGAAAAGTTATGTTTTAGATACAAGTAACACCAGTAAGTAAAATTTGGTGTTCCTGATTGACACATAGTTTGAGTTTACCTTGCGTTCTAAGATTTCCCACTTAGCTTTAGCTCTTTTGGAAACAGCTGGTGATCGAGTGGATTTCGATGGAGATGATGAGACCCGAGCATTCACAGGAGTTGATGGCAGTTTTGGCATCGGGAGTTCCTTTCCTTGACGCTCAGACACTGGAATGCTAGATCCATTCTCTATTACAAACGTAGAGTTCATTTGACTGGCCTGTTGGAAAGCTTGCTGCAGACTGTTCATCCGGCGAACATTCTTTGCTTGTCCAACTGCTCCAGACACAGGCTTCATTTGCTTGCGCATGGCATTAAGCTGAAGCAAAAATTAGGAAAGATCCAAATACAACACTCAACAGCATCAACTAGCAATGCAGAAAGGCGAAATTATAGAGATCAGCCTGTTCTTTAAAGAAACTTTTCAATGATCATCAAAGTTATACTCTAACTAGTAACTAGTAATACTTAGCACTGGCCAATTGCCACATAAGATAATTGGCCCAGGGGTTGAATTAAGGATAAACACTACGATCGCAAAATATACGAGGCAGCTGTAGCTGCCAAAGTCATGGGGGAGTTGTGAGCCCCTTTCTGGATCCAAAGGAAGGTTTGCCTTTCTAGAGCATTTATACGTCGCAAACCTCATAGAGATCAGTTGCATGAGGCGATTATCTATTGTTATTTGCGTACGACGCATATCTGGTGAGAAGGCGATATTGACTGCACTCTTGTTTCACATCTGCTAAGAATAGCAGTAGAGGTTGGCAGACTGAGGGCCGAGGCAATCACAGCTGTTAGCACTGTAGTGCATGCTCTACAGATAAATGCTACCAAGAAGATCGATACTTGAAGCCTCAAGTCCGTGATCGCGATTTTCATTTCAAACCGGATTTTAGGATCGCAATTCTAAATTGTGCGATCGGGAATCGCGGTTCACAGCCGCTTAATTGGATTCCTGGGGCCGAATTCCAAGTAACGACACCTCAGTGATAAGAGTGAAGCGTGTAGACACTGTAGGTTGCAGGTTCAGTCCCATCCGGCACTACAACATCGTTGCAGATCCTGAGGTAATTAGCAAGTGCTAAGTGCTACTAATTTCTCATATCGAACTACCACCACGTGATAAGAAACTGTCTCTCTGTCGTACGATCTGTATCTAATACCTTATGAAAACAGTTGCATCTAGTAACTAGAATCAGTTGTATATCAAATACTGGCTTATGTGAAATACAGGCAACAAAAACAAATTGTCGTATTTGTGCATTTATCCTGCATATTTAGGACACTGTTAACAAATTGGCAGAACATCAGAAAATCTCTTCCATTCCAAAGTATGTGTATCTTTTTTCTTATCTGGAGCCAGGTAGTGTTTATGTCTAATATTCCTAATATTCATTGTTACCATGCAACAATGGATCATATTAGTGGTTTGCAATTAGACGAGATGAATTGGACCAATCAGTAATAGCAGCATAGAAATCTGCCTCTTCTGTAGCTCTCCTATACCAAATAAAGTCAAACGAAATGAACAATCCTACGCCTGGACAACCTCCAAGCTATGCCCCTGGCCTAAGCTTGTCAAAAAAGACTATAATAAATAAATGGAGGGAAATCCAATATGCATTGACAATATGAAATTAACGAAATACAACATTCTCCTATTCATGTGAATAAATTTCAAGAAAAAGACTCACATCCAATGTTGAATACTTCGGTTACAGTGCAATGGCAAAATAAGCAGGAGAATAAACTGCTTCCAACCCAATACAGAGTAAACTTAAAAAGAATACTGTTCCGTGCATTGGGTACCTGAAGAGTCACAAAAACATGTGCCACAACACAGTTTCTACCCCCCCCCCCTACCCCCACACAAGCCTACAGGGGGTGGAGCACTATTCAAAAAATACTTAAGGCGAGGATTGAGCTAAATCTGAATTTGTGCAGGGGGATAGAGAATATGGTGGCAGTGACTTTTCATAGGTGAGGGTTGATATTATCCACTTTAACCAAACTTCGATAGTAGTAATAGCAAGTCAAAATAGATTGATATAGCTACTAGACTGAACTTTCTTTGTGTCATGCATATGACAGCTTGTTCATGTTGATGTTTTAGGTTCATGTTACATTGATGACCTTTATTGCTGCAATTCTTATTTATGCCAGAACTTCGGACATGTATGGCGCTACCACAGCTTTGATCTGTAGGTGGGGTTCAAATCTACGACATGCGGGTGGGCCTTGATAACTGAAGGTGGGGGTAACATTTTTAGGTGGGGGTTCAGACCCCCTAGGAAACTATGCACAAGCATACTGGCTGCAATTGATGCTCTGCAACAATGCAACTTTTGGCATACAAACGGAAATTGAACCACAAAGAGCAATTACTTCAAGTTATAAAATCTAACATACCTCTTCTTGCTTTCGTTTCAGCACGAGATCACGTTGCCTCTTTTCATCTTTCATACGTTTCATTTCAACCTCTTTCTTCCGGTTTTCCTTAATCATCTGTTCCATCTGATGTGTCATTTTCGATTCTTTCTTACGGTTGCGTGCGACTTCGTCGCGCATTTGCCGCATCATCTTTACTTTCATTTTCTTCATATCATTCAATTCTGTACGCATAAGTTTCAGTTGCTGTTCATTTTGCTCCTGCATGTACATAGGAAATTTTATTCTTCAAGAAATTACGTCCACAGGACAAGGCCACACCATACTCAAGGGCATAACCTTTCTAGCAAAACCCAATTTTAACAGGGCTCTGAACCAACTTATTTTCCACTGGGGGGCTAAAACCTGTTTGGATGCTCCGTTCTACTTCAAACTCACCACAATTATAGTACGGAATGTGAACTTTTGTATTACGTCAAAGACATATCCATGACCTCATAACATCATCATTTTTCAGGATTTGGACCATATCTTGGAAACTATGGGGTTTAGAATCTTCATATTTTCACTGAATCTGTCCTATGTCACAATATAAAAAGTAAAACAGACACCAAACTCTTGTTCATGATCATATTCACACATTTTGTTTAGCGAATGAAATAGTAATGACGCAATATGCATCTCACCTTCATAAAAGAGTATCATCTAAAAAATCTCCAGTAAGACATAACAGCTTATTTCGACACCTAAATCATGTCCAGATAACTGAAGTCTTATCTTTTGCTTCAAATTTCAGAGAGAGCGGGCGAGTTGTATATCGATGAGGATCCTTAGGATTAGGATTTTCTACCAGCAGCCTTTTTTTTTGCAGTCATGAAAACGAAACGCAACGGTAAATTTTTTCATAACGACATCAAAAACCAAACCTGGCTTGGAAACCAACAATGCGTTTTTGACAACTTGTAAACTAACATAAGTATTTAACAACCCGTAGCTAACTAAAATGAAAACCTCAGACACGATCTGAAAGTGAAGCCAATTCTGCTATTATCGTTAGCTACACCCATCTTTCAAGACATAGGGAGCTGCAAATTTGGTTCAATAAATATCTTTTAACTATTGTAACATCATCTTCTTTGTGTATCTAATCAAGTCAATCTTAATTAAGAAATGTGAACAAAACTATTGCATCAGGCACACGCATCAGACAGTCACCTCTTCAGAGGTGTATGTTTGGAGATATGAAGCCGGTGCAATGAAGAAAGAGAACCAAAGTGGACATGGTTAACAAAGTAGACATTTCCCTCTACAAGTTTGTTAAGGGCTGCCCATGTTGCCAACTGCACAACCAGGTGGGACACCAATAAAACAATTGACGTGCGTATCAAGGAATTCAAAGACCTAGCACAACTTTAATTCTGCTCAAAGAGGAATGAAAATGTAATCACAAATGATACCAGCGAACTGTGATGCTGCCATCATCGTAGTTCTCCATAACTGTCTCTAAGAATTAGAGGGCTTCATACCGTATTTTCTCAACGGCATTTACAACGGCAAAGCTTTTGATACATTGATAAGTTCTAGTAAGACAAAACAGTCAGTTTATTGCAAGCTCATTTGTGCTATAGTTTTGGTTCCTAAAGAGTACACGACTATGATAGTAGCTTGCTTCGTTATTTTGAATTTAAATAATTCTTTTCTAGCATCATATAGACTCACTGCCAGTGTCCAAGACTTTTAACCCTATCTGACTTGGAAGTGAGTTTCCTTTACTCTGAAAGACTTCCAAAAAGTAGGAAGAAATATTTCTCGCCCCAGACTCCTTGAGATATGACATCATAAGTAGTTGTGTAAAACAGCCTAGTTTTGCCCGACTTCGCCATAAAATCACATTTTTCTCCACAAAAACCCAAGCATGGAGTCAAATGTGATGAAATTTGTTTTGTTGAGCATGGTTTAATGTTTTCCATTGTATTTTCAGCATTAAAACAATGTTCCACTGGAAAAATTTGGACCTCCTTGAGTTTTGATTTTCAGGAATTTTCGAAACATATTTCGAAATTCGCCCAAAATGTGTCAAATTTCGTCAGAATGTGTATCAATAAATTCTATAGCAGTCAAATAAAGCTAGGTATGCAAAATCGTTCCCGCCAAAAAAATTTTTCTTTGCGATACATGGCAGGGGGGGGGCAAAAAGCCCCCGCACCTCAGATAGGGTTAAGACAGCTGATTACAGTCATGCAAGTTGTAGAGATTTGATGTCAGAGCAGACCTTGGTTTTGAGTAAACGTTGGTGTTCTCTTTTTGAAGACTGTAGCTTCTGTAGTTCTTTTTGCATGGATTGCAATTTCTTCTCATATCGCTTCCTCACTTCCTCGGATTTCTCTCGTGCAAGAGAATCCACACTACCAATGTTTTTCAGAACCTAAACATCAAAGATACAAAGTTATCACAATTATCAGATTGGGATAGCACTCTGGATCATAAGTTCCTCCATCCGAGAAACAGTAACATAAGTAGTGATATCCTTAAGATTCAAAACAAAAATGAAAAGGCATCAATGATCTGTTTTGAAAAATTGCCAAAAAACCCCCTGCAAATAGCCACTTTTTGGCATAAATTATCACCCACAACACAACCCAGATTTTCCGCAGACATAGCACATGGAACACAACATACATAGTGCTTCCTTCCTGAAATAGTTCGAAGACATTAAAAACAGCAATTTGCCGTTGAAAATTACCACCTGAAAGCAGAAACAGGTATTCCGCATATATCAAATACAACATAAAACATTTGCAGTGGTTCCTCTATAATTTACACCAAAATATATTTACAAACAATTACGGCATTTCTGAAATATTTTCAAAAAATTATAACCAATTTTGATTGCAAATTGCCACCTTGTAGCCAAGAGAGACTTCCCCAATATGACATATGATTTGCAACATTCATACTAAAATTTACAAAACAAATACAAACCGTATTCAAAATATTTTGAAAAAAACCCTGACAATTTTTTACCATTTTCCATCGTAAAGATGGCCACACTCAAGCTTAAAATGAGTTTTCCCTGACATGTACCATGACAGGGCCTATTCCTGCATAAAACAGGGTCCGATGGTTTTGAAGGGTTTTGTTTCATATGAAAAGCCCTTTTCACCAACAACTTTGGTATTGAGTGTCATTTATGGGAGTCAGCAGACTATGCCCTTGAAGGCTAGAGTATGACCCATTACACTAGCTCTACTGCTCCTATAAGCTTCACATTAAAAATTACGAAAAACTAATGAAGCCTTCCTAAAATAATTCGAAGTAAACACTAAAAAATAGCCATTTTGGAACAATCATTGCAACCAGTAAGATGAATAAGACCTTTCCTGGATAACATGACACATGGTCCACAACATATCAGCTATTGCTTTTAAGTTTCACACCAAAATGTGCAACACGGTAATGATCCGATGTACAAATGGTTTAGAAAAACCCTAAAAATGGCCATTTTGAGGCATAAATTGCCACCTGCTATCCTGCAGGGAGCTTGGGGGATGTCCGTTTTTGACAAGTTGAGTTTTGAAGAATCAAAGATGTGTAGCAAGACAGCTGAGCAGCTAGGGATTGCTGAGCCGATTCAACCACATCCGAAAACTTGAAAGATCTAGCTGTTTTGTATGTTGTCTAGTCTAGATTTTCAAGAAATGTAATGGAGGAAGGCAAAAAGGGTACTACTGTCCTGTCAGTGCAGGAGTACTACGATGGTAAATCTGGCAAAAGTAACAGCAAATGCACGTAACTTAGTCTATGCCTGGATTTGAAACAACAACTTAAAGGGGCAGTATCTAATAGGCATCTGAAAACAAATGTTAATATCTTGAGCAAAATTAGTTCTATGCAACATAAAAGCAACCATAATATGGGCCACATATTTCCATACCTCG
This sequence comes from Scolionema suvaense, assembly GCA_027575255.1. Lineage (NCBI taxonomy): Eukaryota > Metazoa > Cnidaria > Hydrozoa > Limnomedusae > Olindiidae > Scolionema > Scolionema suvaense. The sequence continues at coordinate 11,610 of JAOBRC010280573.1, forward strand.
CAATCTTCATACAATATTCAAGCTTTTGGGTAAATTGAAATCATAACAGATTGACCAGAGTCTGAATTTAGCGGTGGATAACAAAATTCAAGAATTGAGCATCAAGATGAGGATATCTTTCGTTTGGCAGCGTCAATGGCCGAAATGCTTTAGATTTAGAGTTCTAGTGATAGCACTGTTACTTTGCATAAAGAATCTCAAAATTTTTGATTGCAAAAATTCTATCGGATCCTGCCCCTCTAACAAGAAATGAGATCACTAAAATTCAATTTGGAGTTGACCTTTTAGGACCGGTGACCGGTACTCAAATTGAAACCACTAACACACCTTGTCTCGCTCATCTTCCGTTTCCTTGATCTTATTATGAAGTAGAGAAAGTTTCTGCTCGTACTGGTGTTTTAATGCAGTTAATCTCTGTTGACTATGTTCCAGTTCATCGATTAGTTTCTGTTTGATTGTGATGTCCGTGTTCAGCTCATTGATATTATCTTGAAGCTCTTCTTCATCTAGAAACAGACCATATAATGAAGAAACAGTCGCAAATAGAATTGATTGAATGCAACTTTTTTTAACCGAACTTGTTAAAATTTATACCTCCCTAGCTAGAATCTCAAACGTGAAATATTTCCTCCACTGCACCCAACATCAGAAACACACAGCAATTTTGCTAATAGTTAGAATCAGGGTCCAATCCACATGAAATGTATCTTTCAAATGCTCAAAATACTTGACGATAAAAACGTTCTAAAACCGAGAAGTTATGTATTTCTTGGTTAAGTAGCATCAAAACAGATTTCGGAATTAGTTTTCTATAACCTCTCAAAGATAGTCCCTTCAAAACTTGCTCTTTAGAACCAAGACTCAACAGCTCTGAAGAATACTCTTGTCTAGTGAGAACTCATGATGATACTACATTTACCATCTGCTTTAGATAAACATTGAAATAAATGCAAAAAACTAACTGTCAAGGACTGTGTGAAAGTTTGCTATATTTTCCAATTGCCAATCAGAATTTTTAAACCCAGTTAAGATATGTATGACTTATAGACGAAGCATGCACAAAATACCTTTCAAAGAAACATTATAATCATCATCAGAATCTGTGTTTGACTCAATGTCTGACTCCTCCTCATCTTCGCCCTCTTCTTCTTCCTCCTCATCTTCGTCATGAGCGTTGTTTGTTTCTGTATCCTCATTCTTGTTCTCGTCCTCATCATCAGATATCACGATCACCTCGCCATTTTGAACATCCCCATTTTTGTCTGCATCTTGTACAATCTGCACAGAGACACAGATAGATACTTTCTTCATTTGGCCCACAAAAATGAAAGAAGACGTTGAAATTATATGGTCTAGAAGACAGATAATATCATCATCTTCACTATGAAAAAACTTTCATCATGAACATTGCAGCCACTAGGTAAAAGGCTGACACTCTTAATAATCTACATGGCCATGACTTCTTGCACTTAGAATAAGCCTCTGTCCTAAGACAATCAGATCCCTAACCAGCCCTAATCAGCTGAGTCAAATTTTCTCCAAAATAAGGTTGAAACAAGCTTTTGTTCCGGCTAAAGGACACATTTTGGTGGATTTTAAGGTAAAAAAGCTTCCCTTATTTAGCCCAATTTTCTGTGTAAAACACTCTTGAGTATTTGACAATGGGACTATCTTTCCCAGTTATGTTGTGACATCTTTTACTCTTTAAATTATCAAATAAGGAGTTCATAGTAAGTAGGTGGTGGGGGTGCCTATTTTTGTAGAAGGTACTAATAGAAAGAGATTTATTATTCTTTATAGATATTGATTTGATAGAGCCATTTGAAGGATAGGGTTTGTATCTTTGAGGATTTGTGGCATGTTCGTATATATTCAGAAGCAGCAGTACAGCAAGAAAACATATCAAGGATCACACCATTTGTGCTCTGGCCTATACTGCCCGTATGCCAACAGGCTTCCAGGTGTAACCAGGCTGGGTCATATGAAATTTCCTGGCGCGTTACAGGGTACGCTGGATACGTAGTTTAGGCGCGCTAAACGCACAAGGTTACGTCGCTGGTGTAGAACTTTGAATTGCATTCTCCACTTTCACGGAATCAAGGGGACCTCGGTGTGCAAACCTTACAC
>JAOBRC010280684.1:0-13732 GCA_027575255.1 Scolionema suvaense
TGTACCTAAACTGAGACGCAGACATGGACGTGGACATGGACATGGACTTGAAAACAGCAGTGGGGACCAGGCTTAATCGAGAACAGGAAAAATGTCAGCGTGACCTTGCTGCTTAATGGATACCTACTTCGTACCATAAATGAGTTTAGTGTTTTTGACTAGCGTTCGATTCTGCAAGCAAAAGATGGAAAATCTCCATCTCGAATTTTGGTCAAAAACTAGCCCTTGTTCAATATATTTTGTCCAATATTGTAGCCCTTCAAAAACGTTTATTAAATAAGCATGGAAACAAGGGAAGAGCATCAAATTCAGGCGATCATTGCCAAAAATCTTCACCAAATTCAAGTTTGGCGAAGATATTTGGGCAATGACTGTAGGTGGTCACTTGTCACAATGCATAAATCCTGACTAGGAACAGGCACTCCTACTAGATGTACACTAAGAACTCGTGTATTTCCTTTTGCACAGGCACCAAAAGGCTGAGCAAAACTAGCCTTTTGATAGCGCCAGTACAGTAGGTTGTATTTGCACATTAATACATGCAAGATACTGTCAAACATCATCAGTTCGGTGCCTGCATGATTTCGGATCCAGACTAAATATCCGGAGGCAAATGGAAAGGCTAGCACTAGTAGTATATTATAAAAAAAAAGCACTTTCGGTGGATTCAGGACAGCATCCGACATTGGAAGTCTCTTTTCTGGTGGAATAGGGCCTGTATGCTCATGCAAAAGACATCCGTCGCATTTGTCTGATGATCCTGCATTTATCGAGAGCTTGACTACATTAAGTGAGAGATGCCGTAATAAAGTCATGTAAAAACGTTTTGAAAACTAGGCAAAAATAAGGAACTTGCCAATTACCAGATATCTCCAATTAACGGAAAAAATTCTCTTCCCCAATGGTGTCCGCTAATTAGAGATTATACGGTACAAGATTTAGTTCTCCTTTTCTGACGGGCTACTTCCTCGGTTCTGAGATACTTTCCCCTATTTCAACATGTTCCTTCCATTCTAACAAGTTTTCTCTTATTCTGACACTTTTTGACAAGCATGGCGTGCCATACTCATGACGTAATGAGCATTAGACAAGTAGCTGCCTATTCTTGCTCAATGTGTTAGACAACGTCACAAGCATGCAGTTTGCTCTACTGTATTTTAAATGCATTTTATAGGGATGGGTAGCTGATAAGCAAGCGAGTGTTCGTGACGTAATACACTGCACCGGGATTTCTGGCACGATTGAGTTTGCGCTTGTGAGTAGGTACTATGTTCGAGAGTAGAGTTTAAATGGATGATTTTTTGCTGCATCGTGAGTGGGAAAGATTATGAGTTAGTGTCGATTTGCTAACCTTGTTGGAAGCTTAGCCCACAAATGAAAGAAGGTAGTCAGAACGTGAGATTTTTGCAGAATATGCTCCTTTCAGATTCTTTTCTGGATCCGCCCATGAGTCTAACGGAGATAGATGAGGTGCTAATCACAGTAATATTTAAAATTTATTTCCGTGATACATGAGATAGGGGAAGCGAAGTCCCAGAAAAGTGCATCATCAGTAAGTATATACAAGGACTATATATTATAGACTATATATTACAGACTGTATATTATAGACTTCAGAGAGGACAGTCCCCTTGCTAAGGATTGGTGATGTGCAATAATTTGTATAGTCAAGAAATGAGGATCACTTAGTACCGATATCTGTGTTGATACTATAGACCTTTGCGCAAATCGTCATCGTGTGATGCATTGTGGGATAGCCAGGGGGCAAATCTCATTAAGATGGTATTTGACATTCCCTAAGGAGATCATTTTAATGCCCTCAGAGCAGACATAATTGCCTACTGACAGCCACATTGGTAATAGAATAAGATCATTCGCTTTTGTCACTGTAACATTAATTTTAATGTGTTCCCTGGCCTTCCCACAATGCATTGCACGATGACGATTTGCGAAAAGGTCTATTTCTACACTGCACGCTTTTCTTTATAAGCAACAGCGCCATAAGTACCATCTACCTTGATCGATTTCATCAAGTATCTAAGCACCAGCTAAGCACCACCCCAGCCTCAGCCTAACTTACTCTCTCAATTAACTTCTTTTCTGTAAATTACGCCTTTCATCGAAGAAGTTCTTGATTTTCTCAAAGTGCGATAATGTTGTAACTGCTTCATGTAAGAACGAGAGTTTACTCAGCGGGAAAGTCTGAGAAGTTCATTTAAACCCTTAAGATGGTTCATTAATAATTTACATTGGCACCAGTTGAGGCTGGAATTGCCAAAATTTAAGCACCACTGATGCTCATTTTCGATTTACTGGTACTTATAAAAAAGTGCGCATTTCTAGCATCTGCTGACACATCGAATGAAAGATATGTGGTCAATAACAGGAACATAAACAAATGCTATATGCCACAAACAGCGAGAGTACCAACAAATCAACAAGCAAGGTACACAACATAGCAGGAGCATATGATTAAAGCAGGCTGTGAGAAAAATGCGTAGAAATCCAAAAGTGACACGAAGTTGAGGAATAGGACTGACTTCTGACTTCTCCGAAAGAGGGGCTAGTGTAGCAATCTACTACCACAATAACCACTATGATTATTGGATAGATAAGGTGACGACAAGTAATTCAAACTGGTGTTTCACACAGATTTGGGAGAAGAGCTTATACGTTAAGATATGCTGCAGCTATAGCCTGGTTCCCAATGCGGGGTAAGGCATAGCTTGGCTAGTTGACAAGGCTTGGCTTGGCTATGGTGAGGCGGTTCCCATTGCAGGATAAGCGTTGTCATTTGTTCTTTGATTGACGTTTGCTCCTTAACTTTAAATTTGGTTTACCACGTGGGCGTTCTCTGAAACAGCGGAAGTGGAGCAGTGACGCAGTCATTGGGGATTAGTGTAGTTTACTCCGACGCATTATATGTGGTTTAAGTGGACTACCTGTACCAGAGTACTTTAGAAAACAATCAACTCGACAAGCCTGGCCGTTAAAAAATGAAACATTTTTCATTTTGATCGACAAGCTTTACGCCGCTAGCTGCTAATCAAAAGTAGCCAACGAATCCAGTTCCCACTGCGTCGCAAGGCTTATCTACCTGACAAGCCCAAGCAAAGCCAAGACTTACGCCGCAATGGGAACCAGGCTTAAATACTACATATATACCTTAATGATATTCATCAGAAGAAGAGCAATTGTTGTTAAGGACATGTTAACCCACTCCTGTCCTTTTACGAAAGCAAAATGTATCGAACAAGATGATGACAAAGCGTCATATTTTTAGCATAAATACAGAGAAATATTTCCTTGAAAAAGGAAGCAGATATCACGTACAGTGAATGCTCGTGAGCTATCGAATGTCTATGGAAGAGTGGGATGAATTCTACAAAAGATGCGTGGCTCTGTAAGGAAGGTATATTTACGAAGATATCAAACTGGATCTACTGCCTTTTAGATTTCCTAGCCAGTAGAAGTAACACTTGAAGCTACTGAGCTGAGGACTAAAATTGAATTACATAAATGAAATAGTAATAAACCTTAGGTTTACGAAGTGTTACATTGGCACCCAACGAGGGACGCTGTTCGGATTGCCAATCACGTGAAAAACGGGCATCTCTTATTAAAAACTCCTGACTTCTCATCAGTCTATCTGCAACTGTGCTTCACGCTATAAGAAACCACGCGAGAATTGTTTCAATCGGAGCCAGGATTTGAATTGCAGGTACCGTAAATACTCGCCCAGCACTTATTTGAAACTCAATTTCTTCGATGCAGCACTTATTCTAGGGCAGCACTGATTAGGAAACGAAAGGTTTCAGACAAATCACTTTAGTTCTCTGCAAGAAAAAATTATCCTATTGTTACTGATCCAGCTATTTTGAAATAGGTCAAATATCTTTTGATCAGAAGAAATGACCGCAAGCATTGGTCTGGAATGAAACATAGCGTGTCTCGCAATGTCTCGATTAAGCATGTCACAAAGTAAGAAGAAGCTTAATAGAGGCTGGTGCGTATCCAAAAAGAAAACTGCGGCCCTAATTTGAGAGCAGCGCTCAATTGATGACAGGCTCTGAGCGTAAATGAGATAACGCACTCTGCATTTATCAATACCTCAAACTCGTCTTCGCATAAACATTGGGGTATCGTTACTATAACTAAGAACGATCCTTCATTCTTCTAGGAACCTGCGGAGGTATGCTATGCTTAGAGTGCCAGGCTATCAATTCATAGTTAAATCATTGACTTATCTTTGAAAACCAACACTAAATTGCTTCTGTTCCTAGGCTGTGGTCACAAAACGGTCTTGTCCGTCTTCAGCTATTGTAGTGAAACGTAGTCTTGAAATTATCCCTAAACCGAGTATTTGTCACGCTTACATAAATCTGCCTAAGAAGCGAAAGTAGTAACAACAGCAAAAACTGATTTTCGTAGGCGTATTCACAGTTCATTTAAAATTAATATTTTCTGAATAACGGACTATGTTGGATAACCAGAAACTGTCAAGTCAGTAGGACGGCTGGAGCCAGGTCAGATGATACAGTGGAAAGCTCTGGAGAGGACACGAACTTCATTCGCGATGTGGTCGTTTCTTCCTGCAGCCTTCTTTTCGCTTATTGTAGCAGGTATGACTACTTATACAAGTATACCTTTCTGTAAGAAATGAAGAGACATGCTCAAGACAAGTTCAGTAAATGTTTCTAGTAACATCTCATAAGCCTAGGAAATGAAAAAAATATACATTTTCTCGTATTTAAAAAATCACGCCTAGTTAATATTAATGTCTTCTTCTTTTCTCTTATTCAAAAGTTTGAAGAACGCACCATGTATTCATTTTAAAGTAACGTGCAGTTAGGTAACAAATACCCTTTAAAAAGTTGCCATTGGGCAAGTTCGTAAGCAGCTACTGACAAAGACTTAAGAAACATTTTAACCCTATCCACACCGGGGTCATTTTGGCGTTGGTGGTCTCGGGGGGGGCACTATGGCCCCCCTCCATAACTTCGGAACGACTTAACCTATGGTAATAAAACATGGCAGGTATAAAGCATGTCATTATACAAATAATTTGGCGTAATTATTTCATCGATGACGTCGCTTAATTTTTGTTGACGTCATCAAAATGACGTCACATGCTCGAAAAACGCCAAAAATGTCGATTTTCGAAAATTGCGAAAATACATTCCAGCTCAAAATAATGGAGTTTTATATCATTAATTCCATCAACTTAATAGTGTACTCTTCCAAAGATTTGTTTTTAGCATTATTTTCAGCCGTTTTCCTCCTTTAACATGCCAAATTTAGCCTACCACACTATGACAATGACGTCATCACACTCAGGGCGTGGCTCCCCCCCAATTTTTTTTTTCCAGAAATATACTTCTGAATAAATTCTAGGATAAGTCACGAAGTTTCATGACTCTCACTACAGCCGTTAAAAAGATATTCAAAAAAGTTTGGTAGGGGGGCCATTATGCCCCCCCCTCCCCGGTGTGGATAGGCTTAAGACATTTTCAGTATCGAAATCCCGCAAAAAATAGGATTCCACGTTTTGCGTCGAAAATGCAATTCGCCGATCAACAAGTGAATAGCAATGTCAGCTGGTGGAAAGCAATACAAAGCAGAGCGCGTGGATGGTCTTGAATTTGGAATTTTAGTTCATCTAATGTTAAACAACGCTGTTTCGGGCAACTGAACCGAGGTACGAGGTTTCTTAAAAGGTTAAAGCTTGGAAGTAGTTTCATTGTATTTTTTGTCTACAAATCTATCCTTTTGAAAGGACCTACTGTTCCTTCCATCTTGCTTCCATGCTTTAACTAACAGAATAACAGCATTATGTGACTGCTTGATGGATACCTACAATCACGGACAAAATGTTTGGCCACATTACCAGAATACTTTTGTATTGACATTAAACTGAATACCTTGCCATTCTGACTCCCCTCCCCATCTGAACTGTGATGCTTTCGTTGGCAAGCCAGAAAGATATCTTTACATTATTGTTTCCGGGGGTGGGGGGGGGGGAATAATTAGACTTTGCTTTTTTTCGAACGAAGTGCCAATATATTTTGTCCGAGATTGTAGTTTGTGACAGTGTATAAGTTCAGCAGTGTAGGTTGTCATCCTGTTTCCGTAGAAAAATAGAAAACTTTTAACTATTTTGAAACCTTCGCAAATTTCTAATTCCTTCGTCGACGGAAACCAACTTAATTTATTATCCAATTCAACAACGAAAGAAATTAAAGAATTCTGCAGTATTAGCGGTTTTCAAGATTGCTCTTGTATCGCTGTTGTGAAGAGATTTTGCCGCACACGGCAATTTTTAATCTTTGTCACGTGATGTCATGCTTTTAGAGTCACCGTGTATTCTCTTGTATCAATCAAAAATAAATGCAATAAATAAAAGTCCTTGTCTCAATCATTTCGTCTGCAAATTTGAGTCACCTGCGTGATTTTGAATAAAATTGAAATATCATAAAAATTGTTTTGCTTCTATTATGGATGTATAATTTAGCTATCTGCTCAAAAAGCTCTTGGCAATGGTTTGCATTTGGCAAACCTCTCGGAGATTAAAAACACGTCATTTCAACTTTTAACTCAAGTGGTTATGGCTCATAATGCAGCAAATTCGCAGCTTACAAGTACAATCACACAAATTCAAGATGTTACTTGCTAAAACTATTATTTACATTACATTAGTCATGTATGCTACCACAAATAGCTCAGAAGCCTAACTCTATGTCGCATGAAAGCAGCCAGCAATTCATGTAAAGAACAGCCTTGTCCCAAACATGTAGAACTTGATATTTTTAAAGCTATAGTTTTAAACGTATTATTATTTAGACAATTTTTCTTTGTTCATACTTCTAGTGCAAACTGCTCCAGCTCGCGATTCTGCAGATACAGATATTTTCTCCACACTGGAAACAGCCAATCAAAGTAAGTATACTCTCTAGTTCTTATAGTGAGAACAAACATTACATGGGCTGCGTGAGTAATATTGAAGGGCGTGGTAAAATAGAGCCGGTCCAGTATAGGCTCAGAGGCTAGGATAGATAAAGATTATTCCCCCTTGTTTTTTTGCCATGCTGGCAAGCTCGTGGCTTATTGTCAATCCAATCTGCAAGATATCTTTCTTCGGTATAGGAGAAAAATGCAGAAAAACAAACACTAGCAAATATACGCCCCCTGACTTCGAATTGGAACAATCTTCTTGGGGTCCCTTGCGTGGATAGGTGTCTGCATATGAACATTACATGTCACAGACTGCCTCATGACTTCAGCGGCGTAATTTCTGTTCCAATAGTGAGGGGCTGCCAGATCCCGATGCAATACAGTAACGAAGAAAATGCAGTAAAATTCACCTTTTCAGAAGTTATCGACTGACTAAGGTATTTTTCGCCGTCATTGTGACATGTCTTTCATCCGATCAATAGTGTCAAGAGCCATAAATGTAAATCTTAGTAATTGAAAAATATTGGGGGGCTCATCGAGCCCCCTCTACCCACTCTCTTGAACTGTGTCCCTGGACTTCCTCTATGGATAAGTGTCATTTTCAAAAAGGCTGGATGACATATAGCGAAAACTATTCCTAACTACAGTAATACTGAGTATAGCATGCGGTCATGGAAGAGGGAAGAGAAGATGTCGCCATGAACTTCAACATTGAACAAACAATACAATCAAACAGAGAGATTCAAGACATTGTTGATTCGTAAACATTTATAAATTGTATTTGTTCGAGTTACTTTCATATGCACTAAGTTTGGACTGATCTTGGATAGGCTACTGTATTCCAGTAGCAGTGCATCAAGGTAACGTCCATGAACATCGTCGAAATAAATTATTGGGTTTACGTGCAAAAACAGTAGAGAATAAATCTGTGGATATCGCTTTTAAAACTTGATAACACTGCTGGTGTTAAATTATCATAAATCTGTGATTGTGTGTTTTAGATATCCCAACTTCGACATATGAGGTGGATATTATGATGACAAATGCTCTTCGACACAACCTATTGTTTATGTTCGAAGGAAGAGGCATACAACGAAATACAGCTATCAACCAGCTATGGCCAAGCAAAAGAGTTCCCTACACTATCCGTAGTGATGTGTCAGTCAGAGGTGTGCAGTTCAGTTTGTACCGTTAACAGAGGAGTGTATACATGCTTTTTTTTTTACAAGCACCAGTAAATCGAAAATGAGCATCGGTGGTGCTTAAAAGTTTTGGCAATTCCAGCCTCAACTGGTGCTTAAGTAGTGCCAGTTTTAATCATCTGTGAATCATCTAAATTGGTTACAGCAAGGCTTCAAGTGAACTTGTCAAACTTTTGCACTGAGTACACACTCGTTTTTACAGAAAGCAGTGAAATTAGTGCGCTTTGAGAAAATCAAGAGCTGATTTTTTGAAAAATGCTTAATTGAGAGAAAAGAAATTAATTGGGAGAATAAGTGAGCCTGAAGCTGGGGTGGTGCTCAGTCGGTGCTTAGATATTTGATGAAATCGAGACCGATGGTGCTTACGGCTCTGGTGGTTATAACGAAAAAGCGTGTCATTGATCAACCTTGAAATTCTAAGTTGAGCATCTGAAGCTACCTTAAAATTATACCTTCGAAAATGCTTCACCGCTAAGATTAATTCTCGGGATATTTATCCACCGTCGAACTGGGAAAAACGTTGCAGAAAACATAGTATATATAGAAAACATATGCATTCTTTATCAAATACCTTTGAAATAAGACCAACTGTCTCTTATGGTAATCAGTGCAACACGGTAAAACGTTATTTTTATGTGAGAATAACTTCCCCGAAGTGTCCAAGAAATTGAACAGTGAAAATTAATTCCCACGACAATTTCTTTCCTTAGGGAAATATTTGTAGCCTACGTAAGATGTTGCTTGTGGCTGATAATACGTACAATCATAGGCACATGATGTAAAACTTAAACTTGAAAGACGCCCTGAGATTTAAAGATGATGTTGTGCAAACTCATTCAAGTCATATGCATACTTTAACGCCAAACAACAAATTACAGTCAGGAGTGCATTTCGTAATGTCGGATAACGATGTGTATAAATAATCAGGTATGCAATAAATGCCTGAGCGCTAAAAAGTGGAGAGATCTTGAAAAACGACAGGAAGTATATAAATTTGAGTTCTTCGCATCATATTTTCTCTGTACATGGACCTTACATTGTTCGGCAAAACTTGGGGTGTCATGCTGTGTTTCTTTTCAATTAGCTCGGCAAGCAATAGAAGAAGCAAAACGAGAAGTGAACAGTCTGAGTTGTGTTGAGTGGGTCGAGAGAACCACCGAAGCGTACTATGTTGAGTTTATAGTAGGCCAAGGGTAAGTATTGTTCCATTACAGGCCATTTAGCCAAAAAGTTGCTGCGTTTGTGAACAACCTTTATGCTCGTGGCGCAAACTTTCTCGTGCCGCACAAATTTTATTTTTGTGGCAGGAACTTTGCATGCGTCAAAAGAACTTCGATTTGTTTAGCCTAGGTTGCATACGCTTTTTTCACACATCCATTCTTGTTACTGGTATAAATCATAAATTTTCTTGCTTAGTCCGCGTAATTTTGATGGCTTATGATGTTTAACTTGTACTCAAATCTATAAAAAACAACATATTTTGTTACTTTCTCTCTCCTTTCTGGTGAATATTGTGATCCCACATTGGTACTCAAATCTGCTCTAATCGGTACCTTACATTTTCTCTCACACAGATGCTATTCATATGTTGGTTACCAAACAATGGCAAAACAACCGATTTCTATTGGGCGTGGTTGTGAGTGGCGCACGATCGTGATTCACGAAATGATGCACGCACTCGGTTTCTTTCATGAGCAATCCAGACTTGACCGTGATGATTACGTCGTTGTAAACTGGCTTAATATTGCACGTGGTTAGTTATAATTGTTTCTTACAAATCATTGACAGGGAAGAAAACAACTTAGCTACTTCCTTGCTTTCATCTGACATTCTGTTTTCATGTCTAAGATTTTCATTTTCAAATTTTAGCGAAGGAATGAGAGTTTTCTTAACCTATAGTAAATAAAGTATAAGAAATGAACATGACGTAAGACTATCGCGAAGTTTCATAATGAAAGGTTATGAAGCTGAACAGAGAGAGAAGACATCCGGAATTATGGAACACATAAGCAACATCGGTGTCCGTGACACTAAAAATGCTAAGCAACGTCGAGGCTAAAGCAGAAAAAAAGCCTTGCTTATAAAAAAAAAAAAGCATGTATGTGATGCAAATAGAGAGGAGTTAAATAATTTCTGCTTCGAATGCACGAAAAGGTTTAAATAATAGATGTAAGGATTTACTTCAACAGAATCTGAGATGTGTCATATCCCTGAATGGACAAACTGCATTGTGATTCATGTAAATATAGTCAATAGAAATCTTAATTGCTATTAACTATGATGTAAACGTGAGGTTTTGACTTGTCTCATTTAAGGTGCCTGTGGTATTTGTTTACATGACAACGCTATAATGTAAACGTGAGGTTATGACTTGTCTCATCTAAGGAAACTGCGGTATTTGTTTACATAACAACGCTATGAGGGAAGATCGTCACATGCTCTCAAATCCATCAAGGGTTTTTAAGTTTCCTTGCATCCAGTAATGTCCAGTTATATTCTTTAGTTGGAGAAGAAACATACTCAATATTTTTCCAGCTTCATTTCATCGCAATAAGAAATTTCTGAATTTATGCCAGCAAGTGGAACTGCAATCTTACAGTAAATCCTGGATTAAGTGCCGCCCTTGAATAAGCGCCGCTCTCACTTAAGCGCCGCATCCTAGGTTGTGAAATGCAACGCTTAATTGAGGCATTTCTGATTAGAGGGGATGAAATGACTAACACGTTATGTTTCATTCCAAACCAATATTTGGCCATTTTACCTATTTCAAAATGCCTATATATGTAGTTTTATGTTAATTTTTTTAAAAGGGAATTAAAATTGCTTTTCCGAGGGTTCTTTTTTGACTTAGCGCCGCCCTTGATCAACCCTATATTTGCCTCCCCCCTTCCTCTCCCTACTATAAAAGTTCTAATAACATCTAAATGCGAAAAGTACAGGCACGGAAACTTTGTGACCTTAATATAATCATAGAAGAAAGATTGAGTGAAAATTTCCGAGATATGGAATGTTTATTCAAGGGTACTATACCAAAATGTAGTCCTAAATAGCTGTTTTCACAACAGCTTAGCTAAAACTAAGGGCAAAGCAAAATTGAAAGGTATGTTGCAGGTGGTTTTTTTTACCTTAAAACCAACTAAAACTAAACGTAGAACCAATTTCGAGAACATCTTTTTTTGTTAAAAATCGTAGAAATTTTGTTCAAAAATCCCTAAAATGATGACGTCATGAATAATTAACAGGAGAGTGAGGGTCATTTTTTTGGGTGAAACAAAAGTTTGTGGTCCATACTATTATCATGACAAGTTTGAAGTGCAACGAAGCATCCAAACAGGTTTTATGTAGGGGGGAGCAAATATGCCCCACCAGTTAAAATAAATCGGCTCTGAGCGCAGTTAAAAGAGGGTTAAGCCCTGCATCAAAAAGTCGAGTTCTAAATACGCCTCGTGGCGCTTAATGAAAAATTTACAGAATATATATTTCTTGCTGTTTTAGGTCGGGAAGCACAGTTCTTCAAGCGACCATCTGACACACTTGGCGTGACATACGACCGGAAATCTATAATGCATTATGCAAGGTAAGCAATTTTACGTTGAGTATTGCAATCTTTTCGGATCAAAATTATTCGGGAAAAACTAGAAAAATATTACGTTTATGGCTTTACTTTCGCAACGAAAAACTCGCCAACAGGCTATTTTTTTCTCTCATAGCTTCTTTCCCAGATCTGACATCCGGCCACTAATAACGTTTTAGATTATGCCCTATTGACCCCATTGACTTGAAAATGGATTCAAATGCTCATATTTGCTCCAAGTTTCAATACTGACAGACATGTGGTTCTTGAATTGTCCACCTCCTCAGACACAGTATGTTCCGAAAAGCCGATGGTAGACTAAGGGTTTTAAATTACGTTATTGATCTCAATGTTGTGCATGTGATTCGAGATATGCTTGTTGCTGTTTTGTGAGGACACTTAACATTTCTTTTTTACTCTGATTCAGGCATAGATTTATACTCCATGTTGACTTCGTATTTTATTTATTTTTCTTTAACTGGATCAATATTTTATACTTCTTCATTTACATTGTTATTGTATTTCCTTTGTCTGCAGCGCTATTGTATACTTCTCTTATTGTTTTTAGATCAGTTTCTGTCACATCTTTACTTAGCTACTTCCCTAATTAGTGCCTACTTAAAAGTAAGTTCACCTTCGAGAGAACAGAATGAAAATACTTTTTTGAGTTCACTAACAACCCTACAATCAGTTACAAAATATCTTTCCCAAATACTTATTTTGGAGAAGATTTATGTAACTGGTTGTCTGAAAATTTCCATAAAATTTGAATAGGACAGGTGCCCAACTGAATTAAGTCAGAAAGTGGTTAAGAAGACAGGGGCTGATGCTCGCAAGCGTGGATAATGAAAATCTATTGCTATGACACACCTGGGCGGTAATACTGTACTATCCACTAGTAGGTCAGGCCTTAATTAATATGGATATTGCCAGTCCACACAAGTAAAGGACTCATGGTATTATCCAGCCGTGGAGAAAATCAGTAACCCTGAGGTTGGTTGGTCACGTCGATTTTTCGGTATTTTCAGAATTCTGATAAGATATTAGCAATGTATTGTTCTGAAAGTAGGCTGAAAAAATGATGAAATTCTAAACAATTTTGCACCTGATTGAATACCTCTGAGATCAGAGATCGTCTGCTGGTAAATTAATGCCATAAACCCGTTCATATGCCATATAACTCTTACGTTTTATAGAAAATCCAAAAATTTTGGAAAAAGCTCTAATATTGCTTAAAAACCTATCGAAACACCTAAAATAGTCGTAAAATGTCATTGAATGCCTCATTTCAGCAAAACATTGGTCATAACTCGCAAAACGTGGCAAATTCACCTACAAAATGTACACAAATGGCTACAAGAAAAGGCCAATTCTCGGAACCCGTACCATGCAACAAACCTAGAATTCGATGAAAACATGGTGAAAAAGATTAGATCAAAAGTCACGAAAGTCACAGCACTACAGCAAATACTGCTTTAGCTGTATAAAAGATTTTCCGGTTAAATTAGCTGAACAACACGGTGTCAATACCTTAAGCCGTTCTTAAGAAATTTGAAAACCACATGTCAATACCTTAAGCCGTTCTTGAGAAATAGCTCGGGACACTGATGTACCTCTTGGCAGCAACTGATTCAACTTTTGCATTTTGGTACAATAAAATAGAGGTATTTCTTTTGCCTGTCTCAGAAATAGAACAACTGTGCATAGTAGGAGAATACAGATATAGGCTAAAAACACATTTCTGGGGACACTGGTGTCCCTCTGGTCAACACACAGTTAGTCTGTCACTTAGGATTGTCTTTCAATTTTTAGCAAAACTCTTCTCACAATTTAGGGTTAGTTCCTCTGACTTTCCAGCAAAGGAGCGTGATCTTGTCATGGGAGAAAACATGCCGTACTTTGTTATAGGTTGAAAGAAATAAAGAAATCAAAAATGGACCAAGATCATAAAGGATTATTGCTTGGCGATGAGAAATATATACATAAACCAACTCAAGCACAACTG
>JAOBRC010280795.1:0-13732 GCA_027575255.1 Scolionema suvaense
TGCTGGCTACATGTGGAAGTCGTCTGTCCGATAATAAAATAGGTTTAATGTTTTTTTTCTTGTTTTTGCCATTTTCTTGTCTTGTATGTTTACTGCTTTCCTCCTGTTTTGCAGTTTGTTTGTTGTCCTTGCTGGTGCCCCTGTAAGGCTTTGTATGCGCTGCTTCATCTATTGTCTCCTTTATCATTGGTTATTTTTTTATTGCTTTGTTGACGCGGTAAGATCATTGTGAATTTTTCTTTGTCACTATGTACTATCAGCGTCATTTGGAGTGCATAGTTCTATTTGTTTTTAATTTACTTGTAATTTGTTACCAGTTTACGTTTGAATAACTGATTGAAATTGTGAGTGCTGTTTACTTGAGAGTTATTTTAAACTTTGTGCTGCTACGCCCATTTGGACACCTGGGAAACATACCACTAGTTCCAAAAATTGATTACTACGTCTGGCATGTGACAAATCTGCTTGTAATCCATTCCTGGTATTTATCTTGGATATCTAAAAATTGTTGGTTTCACTACTTTATTGCATGAAAATTTCGCAGTCATTTTAATTTCGCGTTTTTAGGGTCAAAATTGCATTTCGTGGCATTTTAATTTCGCGGTTCAAGCAAAAATACAAATTTTGCTCCATTTTAACTTTGCGGTTTTAGTTAAAAATGAAGACAAAAATAACTTGCTTGTTCCAAAAGGGTGTATTTTTCACTCGTTTTGACTAAATGCAAACAAAGAAAACGTTTTACAGTTTACGACCAAAACTTTTCATTTCAATTTAGTATTTTTTTGTAAAAACTTTAGTATTGGTGCATTTTAATTTCGCGGTTGGCTCCAATACAATTTTTCGCGGCATTTCAATTTTGCGTTTGAGCTGAAAATGCATTTTTGGTAGCATTTTAGTTTCGCGGTTTTATAAGCTTGACTGCGAATCCGCAAAATTTTCATGCAATAAAGTACTTGCTGGTGTGGATTCCTATCATTCTTTGCTAGTCAGCATCCCTATTGATCATGCACTTTTCAGAAACATTGATACCCCCGTGTCATGAGTCACCAAAAAGCATTAGAAAACATTCTACTATTAGTGTGACATCGTTGTCTGATGATGGATTCCTTTGCATAAGCATACAGAAAAGTTCGACGTAGGAGAACCATCAGGATATCGCAAATAACAAGGGTTCTGCTCACTAGCATAATTCTTGTTTACTTACGCATAATCATTAGGAACAACCGATACCAAACGTTTCTTAACCATTATGCACGACTTCATAGGAGCGGAACCATTGATTTATGTGGAAATTCCATAATGGGTGACTTAACAACTTCTTCCAATCCGTGAAAAAGCACCACAGGGCTTCATGAGCCTAGCTGTGCACCGAGAATGAACAATTTCCCCTGTCATACAGAAAAGTTGGTATCTGTTGGTTCCAAGGTAGGTCAAATTTATCAAGACTTAGCACCCTGAACAGAAGAAGAACCATGTATAGGTCTGCTTAATTAAGTTCTCAGGATGAAGTGCTATCGTTCAGTGCCTGTATTGCTTGCCTCAGCTCTACTGAGAGTTCATATATGGACCTGGGTGATCATTAGGAACATGTGACCGTGTGTAATCATTAGGAGCATGTGACCCTGCATAATCATAAGGCACACTGACTATATAAGTTCAATTTATTAGTCCATGATGAAGCTTGAACTTAACTAGCTGCTGAAGTACCTTGGACATATTGAAGATGGCTGGCTCCAGTGGTCCGCAGTGTTATGGAACCCCTGAAAAGATGAATAAGGTTTGTGCTTCATTGTCTGTATGCGTAAGTGAAATTGCACTCCGGTGGTGTTGTCAAAAAGTTTCCTGGTGCATTATTCTCACACAAACCTCATACAGTGATGATCATGTAACATAGTTTCCTGATTTTGGTCCATGCTGTGACTATACAGTGTCAGTACAAATTGCGAAGTTCCCTCTTCAGATGGCGGCTAACCGCATAAACTGCATCTGAATTTGAGGGCTGCATTCGAAGGCCTATTCTAAAAGTTGAGGGCGGCATCTGATAAAATAATGAAATGGCAAATTTGAGTCCCATTTTCTTCATAATGATATTAAAGTATTTTCAAGCTAATCTAAAATGGCCCTTTGTAGAAAATTTTACGAAGGGCAGCGTCTGATATTAGGGTGTTTTTTTTCTCTCGAAAATAAGGCATGCTGTGTGTTTCATGAATGAGGCTGATTTTTATGACTATGCCTTCTTTTTTCACACACACACACACACACACATATATATATATTATAGAACTTCCAAAAACTGAAATAGCTAGAATAGATAGATAATAGCTCTAAACAGAAAACACAGACAATACTGAAGCATTTACGTGCTGTACGAAGTTCAATTTTAGCAATGGTATGGTGCATCTTTGTGTAGGACACCAAAATACTAAAAAAAAGCACTGAGCAAAAGAAGGCATCAAGAGAAACGACAACTAACAATTATGAACATGATGGTTGTGGTTAGTATTTCCGTATTTTTAATGTTTTCAAGCTATCTTACCATTAGGAAGTACGATTTCACAGGCAATTTCATGTGGTCTTTCAAAGCTGTCCCAATGATTTTAGATACAGAAGTGTAAAAGTTTATTATTTTTGATAAGTATGAAAAGCAGTGCATTCAAGTATCTCCAATTTCATCGTTTTCATTACTGCGAAGTGAATCACTGGTATCTTCAAAATTGTGCTTGAATTTTGTTCATCATAAAAGGGAAAACAGTGCATGACACACCTGCGGCAGGCCGCAACACACAGAGGCGCGGGAAGCACCCGGAGAAGTCTTGTAACACTCCTACGACAGATCAATAATTCGTATTAAATCGAACACGCTGACCGATTCATTGCTTCAATTTGAACGAAAAGGAAAAAATTTGATCGCATGCAAATCGACACAATGTATGCGCATAAAAATGAATTCATTCCTGCTGCTTATGTATGTTTTAAATCTTTCTTTTTAGTACAAAGGAAAATACAATGTGAAGCCTGCGCTTGAGAGTGTTTTCACCAAAGATTTAAGAGAGAAGCCATTATTCTGTGAAAGGTATGTTTGTCTATAGGTGCAGCTGCCAGCTATGTAGTTTTGTTGCGTAGGGGAGTGAGGGCCAAGTGAGTGGGGTGGTTGTAGTATCGTGGTATCGAATGCGTTGTAAAATGAAAAAATTACTCATTATGCACCAGAGATTTTCATTTGAAGGTTGCAACAAATATGTAGTCTAAGGGATCGTTTACATAGTATGTGCGCACTACAACGGCTGAATTTGGACCCCCCTTGTATGCACACGTACGCATTGACCCCCCGTTTTCCGTACGTACTTCTCGTGGACCCCCTCTCGTGGACCCACGAAAATTGTAAAACAATCACAACTGATGAGCAGCACAAACGAAGAAAAAAACCATGCGTTCTAAAGGTGCGTGGGCAAGATCGTACGACTGGCGCCATTTTGAATATCATGAAGGACTACCACAGGTTCCAACTAAGTGCTAGTTCTACTAAACAAGAGGACACAACATACGAAACATAGCAGAAAAGTGCAGGACATAACAACAACTATGTCCCCAAATAAACTCGGATCAGAGAAGTTATGATCCTTGCTGCCAGAAGCCGGAGTGTAATTTTTCGCATTCTAGCTTGGAAGCAGCGGCAAATGTTTTTTGTAATTTTGGATAGGCCTACCACGGTATGTAGCTACCACTTTCATCCAGGAGAAGGAGTTGCCATTAGCGGACCCGTGATGACGTTGTGAATTTTAAATAACAAAATATCAGGGACATTTTCTGGAGGATTGGATAGGATAATCGGCTCCACACCAACAGGAGGTACAAGACATTCAAATTCAAACTGTTCGGCTGGTCCAGATTTGTCTTCAAAGCAAAACCTTATCATCAACTTTCCAACGTACAATTTCTGTTTCTTCCCTTCTCCATAAACAAGTCCTTACATTCTTCCCGTTATAGATCTTTCAGACACAGGTGGATGGAGTTTAGACCAAACATTCTCCAGGACGAGTTTGCTTGTCTTTCACTTCCTGGAGTGGTTTCTATGTTGTCACCATCCGATGATGAGGAACTTTCATCGGAAAACTCGTCATGACTTTCGTTGTTGCTGTTGTTTCAATTGGTAGATGGTATATTTTCTGGTTCAATGATAATTTCAAATGATTTAGGTTTGCTTTGTTCGTAAGAGGATTTTGTAGTGCACGTGTTTTGCTTTTTGTTCTTGCGCCAGCAGTGTTTTCCTTTTCAGTGATTGCAGCAAGAAAATCTTTGTTGGTCACAATTCTCGTCATGAGATCAATTTTTCTTCGTTTAACTGGAGGCTTGTCAACCGGTCCCTTAATTTTGTTCAGGATGACTTCTTCAAAACTCTTATTGTAGCTGTCAGGTACCAGCCGCCACTCTGGGATCAATTTATATGCAGGAGGAGCTGCAGATGGTACAGGCCCCAGTTGCTGTGAGATGTCAGTTATTGGTGAACTCCCAGTAGGCGGCACAGACTCCTCTGTAGGAGATGTGTCGTTGCTCTCTAGAGCTCTTTTACATTTCTTGGCTGTTGACATTTCCGTTGGTATGAATTGGCTAATTGATGGTTCTGATACTTCCCCAATGCTGTCATTTGATATGGTCGAACAGTCATTGGCTAAGTTTATGTCTTTGAGTTTCTATGGGGTACAGATTGCTGTTGCCGGATCTTCCTCAATTTCTGGTGGTTTTCCTGCTGCTACCCAGTTGTTGTACCTCTTCATCTTTTGTGAATCAAATCGTTGTACAGGGTACTTCATTTGGTCAACAGGGTTGACTGCAGTTGCTCTAAATCCAGAGATAATGTTTGCCTTACTGCATCCTTGATGCCACACCTCGCAGAGCTTGTTGACGAAAGCACTTCTTGTTAATCGCTCTTTTGCTCCATACTGATTTACGAATGTGTTCAATGTCCCTTCCCACGATTTATTCAATGGTGCAAAACAAGCTACATCCAGAGGTTGAAGTAAGTTGGTGACATGAGGTGGCAGCTTAATGATGATTGTATTTTCTCTCCTTGCAAGACTAATTTCTTCAACAGAAATGTGGGTCAAGTGTCCGTCGTAGATTAGGAGAAGGGGTTTTGTCTTAACTTCTCTAGCAAAACTGGCAAACCACTCAGCAAAACATTCAGCTGTCATCCAGCCATTTTCACTGTTACCATATTTGGTGCTAGGAAGAGGTCGATCACCAAACCAGGTAGACTGCTTGTTTTTGCCCGGAAAGGTGATGACAGGATCATGAGCTTCTCCTACAGCATTGCAGACAGCAAGTGTGGTGATGTGTACTCTCTCCTTGCACCGAGAGTTAGTTTGAACCCTTCTTGTCCGACTTTTATAGCAGCATTGGAACGTTGAGGATCAGTGCAGAACCTGGTCTCGTCGCAGTTGAAAATCTGGTTTCACTGAAGATTGTTACTGGTAATTGTTTCCTTGAGAACATCGTAGAAGTTGTAGACAACAAACGGATTTTCTGTTGAGGATTTTCGAGCATGCCTTTTGTAATGTAAGATTGTTTCGCACACGCGATCCAAGCTGTCCTGTCTTCGGTACAACTCATTAATCGCAGAACTACGGAAGTGCGATAGTTTGAGCATTGTGCAATGCTTTTACCCGCAATTTTCTGATTTTGAACTGTAGAACTATCGCACCTTAAACTGAAAAAGGACGATTTTACTTGCTTTTTTGTTATTTTCCAATGAAAACTACTGTTATTATTGCCACCTCTCATCTTAGACAATTCCCTCTACATGCCCACCTTTTCAAAAGATGGAGCAATTTTTTAGTCTCAATGGTACGGGCATATGATCTGTTTTTTTTACACCTGTTAAAATTTATGTAATATGTTTGTAGAATATCTCATCAAGAAGTCATAAGCAGTTGTTAACGTTCAAGTCAGGAGAATGCTTCAGTTGTTAGTGATCTCCATTAATTGAGCTGTGGAAATCCCAAATGTTATAAAATCTGGTGCGATATTTTTATCGGCCAAATTGCACTGCGATGGTTTTCTCCGCCTTGACTATAACCATTGCATAAGGACATAAGAATATAGAAACACAAAAGGTCAATGCGATAGAACATATTTAACATAACACTTTGAAAAGTTGTGGTTACAAAAAAATCAAACATCAATGTTTGTAAATAGCCCCCGGAACGGCACAGCTCGGTTGACCAGTACTAAGCAAGCCCAACAGCCTTTAAAGCAATATACCGGTCTAAAATTTTTCTCGGTATAGTGATAGAGCCTTCAAAAACATGAATATGTAGCTTTTTATTTCATGAAAAAAACTGTAGTAGTTCCAGAGATATCTGCTGTCAAAGTTGTGGAGCATTTTTGCTTGCTACCATTTTGCTTCTCAACGGTAATTATGCATGACGCATGGTCAGACAAAGCAGAATTATCCCACATTACTTGTTTAATTGCTACTCATTGAACAGATGTGTGAATCTAAATTTTGCTTAATCTCAAGGAGGGGTGTAATATGTTGCTCATAGCGTTAAAAGGAACCCTTCTAATGTTCGGTTACTAAGGAACACCGTAGACCTTAGAAATGGTCCTATATGACGTCACTGATGAGCAAAATGGAGAATCAGAGGAACAGTGAAAAATATCAAACTTTAAAGTGACATTGCAGACGAACCACTGAAGCTTTTTCGCTCAAACAAAAACTATTGTTCATGTTTTTGCAAGATCTACCACCATGTGGGATATAGTTTTAGAGCAGTATATTGCTTTAAAGCACAAGTGACTTTAGTTAGTAATGAAAAAAAATAGGGATGGGTAGGGAATGACAGGATAAACACGTTTTACGAAAGTATTTTAAATTGTTAAGCCCTTTGTGAAACTGCTGTAAAAATGTTTCATGCGTATTTACATACCAGGCTGACCCCGTGAGCGTACGCTTTTGAAGGGCCACTCCTCCCCCGCCCTACCCCCATAGTGTGTACGTACTATGTGAATGGTCCCTAAGGTCTAAGGAAGAATGCCAGTCTGCTGCGTAGGCAGTCTGGGGAAGTATGCCAGCCCATCATCTTCATCTATTGATAAACTTGATACCTTAGGGGGATAACTTCATGAACTGCAGTGTGAGCATTACCTGCAGATAGAAGATATGAACGTTTGACGGGCAAAGTTTTTACAATTTCCTTTAAGGTATATTCAAGGCGGCTAAAAAATACGCATATTCGTGGAGTACAACTGAAGAAACCTCCACGCGGTGTATCCTGGGTGCTGAGTCTCAATGAAATGTGGGGAAGCGGATTATCCCGCCATCCACACATACTGAGACTCAGTAGCGAATTCTTCTACTCGAGAAGCTGGCAACCATCAACTATTCTTGATGTGCCTGAGGCACTCTTGAATAAGGTCGCCCTCATCTTGCCAGTTTTTTGAGACTCAAGTGGAGCTGAAAAGATGCCGTACTCATGGCGCTGGTAGGATCAGGTGATGACTGCATGAAGGGACATTGATGGGTGAGAGTCTGACTTTACATTTTTGGTGCACACCCGGAAATTAGGATGAAAAGCCAGAACCGGACTCGAGGGGAGCTCGCTCCCTGAACATAACAAGTACAGTGACCGTTTCCAGTGAGCCGTCCTTCGGGGCCACTTCACTGCGGTCTAGTCCTGTTGGAAAACAGTGAGGAGGGGATGGCTTGATTCCGAAATTGGCGGTTTCTGTCGGTCATGGTGGGATATAAGTGGTTGCATTGACAGGATAACAACTATGAGATGGTGTTCGCCAATGGAAAACCAGGCATGAGTATCTGGGAGGCACGAACTAGGTGCAACCTGTGTGCTCCGCTATTTTTTCGTAGCCTTGCGTATTTTTTGGGGGCAAAGTATTAAACGGCATACGCAGCGATTTTTTGAATATACGCATCAAGAAATTAAGATATTGCAAGCTATTCAAATGTCTGTTTGTTTCTGTATGTGGCTGCCAATGTCCATTTGGCCTTGAATTATATGTGGAAATGTGCTGGAGACGTGTATTCTTTATATTTTCTTAAACTTTAGAATAAAATTCTATTAAGGAGTACATAGTCTTTTTAATTATGTTTTCATACCATCACCACCCCCCTGCCCCCTACACTAATACGTTACTTCATACCATCCCAAACACTACTTAACGCATGACAAATATACACAGACAAAAACGTTCATGTAGTTAAAAATTAGCTATATTTTCATAGTTGTCCACTTCCCACTTTCTGCCTTTCTGTGGTGTAATTGCTAAGGGCCCGCAGATTATATACGAGGTTTTGAAAAGACCAACATCACGTGTGCCTTCTGGATAGGACTCAAGAACAGAACCGGTTCCAACGTGTGGTTTCAAACAGTCCATTTCTACTGCTGAAACAGGACCATCGGCGTCATCTAGGAAGCGCTTTGTTGCTTTCCCAACATACAGGTGATTTCTTTTCTTGCCCTTATAGATGAGACCAAACCACTTTCCGACAATGGCATCTTCTGCTGTTGGAGGTGAGAGCCATTTCCAAAGTTTAAGCTCTCTTCAACAACTTCCTCATCGGTTTCAGATTCTATGGGCAGTGATGGCAGGGGTGCTTGCAACTCTTCAAGCGGTGTTACCTTGACTTCAAAATTGATTTTTTTTCTTGGAGTCGTTTTTTCTTGTTTTTGTCGCGTTAATTTCTTCAAGATATTGTTCGCTGGTAATGATTTTCGTTTTTCGATCTATTTTTCGTCTCTTTTAAGCTGGTTGCTGGGTGTCTGCAGGACCTTTGATCTTTTCGAGTGCTAGTTGTTTGAAGCTCTTTTCGGCATCTAACTTTGCTTGGCTTTCTTCTTGCATGCACCAGCCTGGAACCCAGACTTCTCCAGGAACTGTAGGGGGAACTGGACCAAGAAGGTGGCAATAGCATATGCTGGTATTAGTAGTGCTTCGTCCTGGTGTTGAGACTGACTGCGATTCATTTACCAAGGTATCGGCGTCACATATCGGAGATGTTAATGCTTCTCCTTCCTTTAACTTCTTATGCGTTGCAGTGCTCAAACCTGAATCTTCCATCAAATCTTCAGGTTTCCCCAATTTACAACAACGATCATATCGTTTGAGCAGTCTGGCGTTGAAGCGATTTGTGGGATATTTGTTGCGGTCAACGGGATAGATACCTAATGAATGAAAAGAATATAAGCACTTTTACGAGAGTAAGATGTAAATATTCTTAAATTGTTGCATCTAAACACCCAGTGGTGTAGAAATCCACTAAGAGTTCATTGAAGATGTAACATACAGGTTTATTTAGATGTTAAGGGACGGGGTAAGGATTGGTGGAACGACTGTAAACAAAATTGACCACTTATTATATACTAAGTTTTATTAAGTATCTCCACTTTGCAAATGTTTAGCAACTTGGCGCGAAACTAGTTTCCCCACACATTAAAAGTTGTTTTGTGCAGCTCCTTGGTGTCACTGAAGCACCCATATGAAAGTAAAAAATGTATACGACTTGCCTTACCCCACTTCCTAAAGAGTTTATGGAACATGACCATTATTATGACACACAGGAAAGCTAACAAAGGGAAAAAGATTAAAATGTTTTAGACACTGATAAATACTTGCATCCTTTCACTGCGCGTGATATCAACTTTGCCGTAAGATACTCAACGGAATGGCAGAAGCATCACTTGTTTCGAAGATTGAGATTAGCAAACACTCTTTACAATACGTACATCGCGTAGTTATACAAACATAGGCCATCAAGGAATAATATTCTAGAGTAAAGAGTAATGATTTACCTGTTTTACGAAATCCTGCTTTGATGTTTTCAGGAGTCAGCGCTCTTTCCCAACATTCCCCAATCTTTTCAGCGAAATCGGACTTCCTCATTGCTCGCTTGCCACCAAACTTTGCACACCAGTTGTTGAGCATTTTCTCCCAATCAGCTTTCAGCGGTGCGAAACAAGCAACATCCAGTGGTTGTAGGAGGTCAGTAACATGAGGCGGAAGTTTGAGAATTGTTACATCTTCTTCCAACCCTTTGAGGATAACTTTTGCCGAGACATGCGATAAGTGCCCATCAAATATAAGTGGCAACGGGTGTTCTTGAACCACTGCACAGAAATGGTTAAACCACTCTTCGAACACTTCTGTTGTCGTCCAGCCGTTGTTGGATTTCCCATACAGTGTTCCTGGCATATTGTTTTGTGAATGCCAGGCTTCTTGATGATTTTTGCCGGCGAAAATTAAAAGTGGCAGAAGAGCTCTTCCTGCGGCATTAACGGCAGCCAAAACGGTTGTGTTGTCTCGGCCAGGTCCTGGAGTGACTCTATATGCAATCTGACCGGACAGTGAAACTACTTTGCACTTTTTCGGGTGGGACAGAAAGCCGGACGCGTCGCAGTTCCAAATATTTTCTGGTGGCAGTTCTTTCTCAGTCAATATCAATAAAATTTCGTTCGCCCCAATTGACATTAGGACGAACGAACTGAACGGAAATTCATTCAACTAAAAACAAGCACAAAACGCCGTATAGACTTAAAGGGATGACGAGAAAAATCTTTAGAATGCTTCTCAACTCTCATGCACTTGCCAAGGACATTGCTGTAGAAGTAAAATTTCTGGAGCCTCTTAAAAGAAATTCTGTAGAGAGGTGTTGCAGCATGCTAACAGAAAGATACAAATATAACGATTTTTATCAAATATTAAATTGAAACCATGAAATTCAACTGCGAATCTTGCACAAAGCCATCAATCCCTGTTCTCAATTTTACAACCAGATCAGCGTAATTATCTGGAAACTGTTACTGACGAGATGTTTAGAGAGAATCGCAATAAACCGCCAAACGGACGGATTTAACCATAACGTTGAAAATATCTTGCACGGAACTTACGCGACGGCACCAAACTTCTGGCTCACTAACATTGTGGTGCATCCGAAAGCAGCTGCACGCAGGATATACCTCAGCTGGGTGAAGTTCTGCGATGATCTGCCTCCAAAAGTTGTCCGAAGTTACCAGTGCGATTGAGGCTACTTCGGACACAGTACATTTGTCGGGTTAAAATTTTAACTCAATATTGTTTTGATACAATTTCCCGGTTAATATAAATAAAATGGTCTTGTTCCTATGGTGCAGTCAAATCATTCTCAACTGGCAGCTCTCAGTTTTTAAATTAGGACATTTTATTTGGAACCCTGTTTTTTGACTAGTGGTTTTTAACCGAAAAATGACGTTACTTACTAAAATGCCCCTCACGCTTAAATATTCATACTCTAAGTGCCGAAGTTTGGTTTCCGAAGAAACAGGGAATGTTTGAGAAGTTGAAAACACCATATAAGCAGTGAAAAAAGTTACCGTTCGGCTTGAAATGAGAATTGTCCGAAGTTACCCGAAAGTCCGAAGTTACCCCTTTTGACGGGATGTCTTCAATAATTACCAACAGAAGTTGGTTGCAGTGATGGGGGACGGGTAGGCTAAGCGCACCTCACAATTGATGTTGGTGAACCTGACAACTTATGTTCTAGAAAGCCATGGGGAATAGATTCTTGTTTGTGCCAATCGGCGTTTCGTTCACTCAATTTGTGAAGGCCTGAAAAGTCGTAAACGACAAATGGGTTTGCAGTAACTGACTTTCTGGTGGAACTAATCATGGTCGCCTTTTTCAATGTTAAGCCATTCCTTTCCGTAAATTTTCTCAGCCAGTCCTTTCCCGGCCTTCCATCATTAAAGGATGTATGCATATGTCAACGTATTTGGCAACTAAGTCCTTGATTTGTGATCTTGTTGGGCTAAAACCCAAAGAACAAAGGGACGCAACTGCTTTGGCCAACTCTGCTTCTGTTTTTTCGTCCAAAGTAGGTTTCCTTCCCGATCCGATAAATTCCTTGCCAGCTTTTTCCTTTTGTAAGCGGAGTCGAATGGTGCCTTCGGTCATACCGTATGCTTTGGCTGCACCTCGTATGGATAAAGTCTTATTCCCTACGTCTTGAAGTGCCTTCTCCATATCTCATTCGAGCCACTTTGCTTTCTTTACTTTTATCTTAGACATTTCCCTAGAAGTAAACAAAAAGATAACATGTTGTTTTAATCCTTGCAGCTGCAATACTCTCACATCTTCATTTGCCAAAGTTTTTTATACACAAAATAACAAAATATTACAAACGTATTACAGTTCTGTTTCCTGGGGAATGACCTTGGGGAGACACGAAAGCAAACGATTGCATGGAACAATAATGTGGCAGTGCTTGGTGACTGATGCTTTGTTATTGATACAGCAGTAGAAGAGCATCACATTAGCACCCACTTTGATAAATCACATCATAAATATATTTTGCAAAGCACGTAAATTAGATCAACCGAGCATAAAAATGAAGCAAATTTCTCAATGAACTTTATCTGTTTAGCATATCTGCATATCACAACAGTACACATGGCTATAAACAAAACATCATCATACCGTTTGAAAAGTACATCTGCTTCGAAGGCAAGATCTTGAGAAAAGAGGGGAAATTTTAGAGGAAGTCGTTTTATACTCTAAGAATTAGTTCCCAGGGGTTCCAATGTAACATTAAGGACTAGACTGACGGCATTCCTGGAAACTAAATCTTTCGGTGAAAAGATACAAGGGGCCCTTTTTTCTGTAGAAAGGTGCGTATTTTTTAGAGTCATCCCGAAGCACTTAAAAAATACGCACGTTCCAAGCCTTTATAGCCGTACGGAGAGAAGGTGAATTGTTTTGTCATTTAAAAGCTATTGCTTTAAAGAGCAAGAAACTAAAAAGTTTCTAACACGGTGTTCCATACAACGACTTGGTCGTTCTGCGTGGTGACCTACACCTCAAGAGTTCGCCATCTTGAAAATTTGTGATTACGATGGCGGTAGGCGTTCAATGCATTTTTTTGGCATTTCGGTAGTGCAGTACCATGCGCTTTTCTGACTAGAATCTTGTTTTGGACACTACTACTATATATATTACATCATTTGATACTTCCTGAACTTCATACTTCGCGTGTAATTTTAATCAGAATGTGGTGCGTATTTTTTACCAGTCGGTGAGGGGTGCGCATTTTTTAGCAGCCTTGACTATACTGTTGTCAGCTGGCTGTTTGTCTGTTTGTCTGCGTGCCTGTCTATCGATCAGAAACACTTTTTTTCTCTTGAATTCAGATGCTGTCTGGAGGTCCTCAAATTCCTGACATCAGATACTGCTCTTCTTTCGTCCTAACCCATAATTTACAAGTCAGCCAAGTAACCAACTATACTAACCAGAGCCCTAAAGATTCAGGTGGATATGGATTGGTCATTTCTCAAAGCTGTGAGCTACTCAATGATAATTCGTCTTGAGTGGGATCCTCGATACAGCTGTGAATAATGAGCAATCAATATCTGTCTGAATCTGTAGGGCTCTGGTTAGCATAGTTGGTTACTCAGGGTTCCAGGTTCAAGGTGCGCTCCTACTGGTTAGTGTAAAATCCCTAAAGATTGAGACTTAAATTTCCAGGTTTTGAAAAAGATTTTGCTTGAATTGCAGGGGCCATTTATGTCCAAACTTTTAAACCATTTTTAAGGCTTGTCTAACCTATTTTTAAATCTTTAATTTTATTTTTTGTCATTTTGTTGAGAAATCGAAGAGCAGTAGATCACGTATCATACCTCAAAAGTCTCTTGTTTGCCTGGGGCCTGACCATTTATGTGTTAAAGTGATTTTTAGGTAGTTTTGA
>JAOBRC010280906.1:0-21342 GCA_027575255.1 Scolionema suvaense
CATTTGTTGTCAGTGCGATTGCGCCAACAGGAACACACCCTTTTAGAGCATGGAAATTGTTTTATGGTAATCATTGCTTTCATACATACGAAGCCAACCTCATATTGGCTGTTTTGAGAGTTTTGCCTAGTGCTAGCTATAGGCTGTGTACAAAATTCATGGGTAATAGGTCATATCAGACGGTACCTTGCACAAAGCCAGACATGTGACCGACTCAGAAAATAATGATTTCAAGGCCTGGTAGCATGAGCATGGAAGTCACAGCACTTACATCCTCTAAACTAGTAAAAAATGAAACTATCTACCTCGTTACAATTCGACAGTCATCATTAACTCAAATAATGTTTTTCAACACAAACCTGCGGGAAATGATCTCTTCATACAAAAGCATATTGAATATAAACAGCACAAGCAGTGGCAACTGAGAACTGGTAAGTGATTCATCAACACAAATCGAAAACAGCACCAAGATTTCATTTTTTCAGATCCTGAACTTTGTATTACCAATGAAGTTTCTATCATGGCAAAAGACTGCTCCAAATAAGACCCATAAATTTTGAATTTTAAACAGAAACATACCTGATGAACAGTCAGGGTTCACATATTTGTCAGCAGATGGGGGGCAGATACATCTCCGGCTAATCTCATCACACACTCCTCCAGGCAAACATGGCGGATCGCAAATACCTGTTCATCAAACACATGGAGGTAGAAAGTAAACACAAAATGACAATCTATGAAATTTACCGCAAAATATGAAATTATAAAACACCAAGAGAAACAAACGGGAGCCATGAGATCAAATATTGTAACATGTCATACCGTAAGTAATCATTTCCAAATGTTTATTTAAAAGTTGCATATAAAACTGACACATAAGACTTCAACTGAAAGCAAACTACTACTTTGTTTGCACCAAACAATGGAGCTGGCTATGATACTAGCATGGTGCTTACCCACAATACATGAACTTATATGAATATGTTTTATGCACTGCGGTTACAAGGAGACTTTCCATGATCAATACACTATGGAGTGGCTTTATTTCAGCTAATAATGTCTGACAGTGATCTGACGAAATTTAAAAAATACAATTATGTTAACTTTTTTTTTCAAGCCCTAGACTGCAGCGCTGACTCTACATAGCATGATGAACAAAAGAAAATGTTATGACAGTACCTCCTGCAACATACTCAGATACCATGACTTCTATTTCGCAGAACGACAAACTAAAAGTTCTGGTTCCATCAGCCATAAGTTTCACATATCTGTTAACACATCTAGCTTCAATCTCACACGGAATCTGTACTGGTGGCTGTCCACTGACTGTATCTGTATTTCCCATAATGTGAAACTGTCTGCCTTCAGGATTGCTGCCGATCATCACAAGAGTATTGCTGATTGAATCTTGATCACTTCGTGTCCATATCAGAACCTATAAAAAAATCCTACTCAGTGACATCATCCTCGAAGCACCAGACTTTGCTATCACACTGTCCTAACCCAGCAATGATAGCTATGCAGTTCATCATTAGACAAACATGATCTCACACCATAACTACTCATCTTACTCATCAGGGCTTCCCACATTTATGCATCCAGAGAGAGAGGGGCATTAATGGTAAGCTCTATTGTTCTAAAGAACAGCAGGCATTTATTTATTTTGCTTCAGGCCTCGCAGGGAAGAGAATTTGAGAACATTTTGCTTCTTGAGGAATACCAAGTGCTACAGCTCTCATGTTCAGCAACACTAGGGAATAGCGCAGAAGTCTAACAAAATTATAAAAGTCCCACATGGAAATTCTTAATCTTGGATTACAATAGGTTAGCTAGGACAAAACTATTCGAAAGTGCTATCAAGACATTGAATCCACATACTACACTTTACTTGGGTTGTTTTAAAGGAAAACTCCACCAAAAAAATATCAAGTTGACTTTATCTGCTAGGGGTAGATAAGTGCTGATCAATGATGCCTTTATTCGTTTCAGCTTTTTCTTTTGCTTCGAAAACAAGTGATATTGAAGTTTTCATGATTAAAGGTTTTCTGTTCTCAGTCGCCATGATTCCTTCCCTTTTGGTTTAACAGGTCAAACACATAACCAAAACCAATATGATACACAGTGTTCTCTTCTAGTTCAGCAATTCAGATGAGTGAGTAAACCAAAAAACATTTTAATTCAAATCTCCTCATCACTGCTGCAAACACTTCACATGAACAAAGACAATTGATGTGCGTGCAGCAGCCGCTATTATATACATTTGAATGACGTCAGGATATGCTAATCACTTGCATGCTGCTCACATTACGTACTGTATGAGAGGTTTCAAACTGGGATTTCAGCTGATTCAACCATCTGGGCATTTTCTGGCGCTTTCTCTCTGACAGAATTTTAGTACGTTTACATAGATAGGAGGTATACGTCAGGAAACTGTACAGATCTGGAAATGGGAGGTTCTTCCACAAAACACATTCGTTTTTTTCTGCATGTCAGTACACAGTACATCAATTTAGAGAACGTCAAGCCTCTGACCCGTAGGTCAATCTAACTTGTTGTTGCATGCCACAGATTCATTATACGAGTAATGACCTCTAAACTGTGTATATATGCACAGGTACTCATTTGCAGTATTATTAATGAAATAGATTTGTTGTTTACCTACTAGCACAAAAACGTATCGTTAATATTATAGAACACAGAGCAAGATGAGTAGTGTGGCTCCAGACTCTCAGTCTTATGTTATTATTGTAATGAGCTGAAAGTATTAAAGTGCAAAATCTAGTTTCTAGCGGACATTCAGAGTTTTTACTTTTGTAGACCTTTTATTTAAGACTTATTCAATACGGGGAGATTTTGGTAAAGCAGGTGTTCTCAGGTTGCCAAATATCGGTTGTTGAAGTTCCCTTATTCATTTTTAGGAAGTTTTTGCTATTCAGGACTTGTTGTAGGAGGAGTTAAACATGGAGTGCACGAAACAACAGACGTATTGAGATTACGTACGATAAGTGTCATTTTATTTTGCTCACATCTGTTGGGTCGTTGGGTCGGTTTGTTGTTCTTTTGCAATGGCGAAAGAATGAATGACCTCATTCACCGCACACAGGTATAGTTGGTTCGTTTTGGACGAAAGTAGACCGTAGATGGCCACTTTGGAGCTACTATGCCATCTTTCTTGAATAATTAATAAGCAGGTACGCTGATTGGAGGATTATGCGTCAGAAAGCACAATCGTGATAATTTATTGACTGCGTATTGTCGCATAATCTGCGATTATTGGAGCTGTCAGTGGGAGACAATCGATACAACTGTTTATGAGAATGTTGTTGGCATTGCGTACTGCGACTAATCTTCAGA
The DNA here is from genome assembly GCA_027575255.1 of Scolionema suvaense. Taxonomy (NCBI): domain Eukaryota; kingdom Metazoa; phylum Cnidaria; class Hydrozoa; order Limnomedusae; family Olindiidae; genus Scolionema; species Scolionema suvaense. The sequence goes on from JAOBRC010280906.1 coordinate 3,355, forward strand.
TAGAAGTGGTAGTGGTAAAGTTAGGGAAACCTTTCGGTATTTCTTCATCATAGTACGGAAAATCGATATGAGTTTTTGTAAGTCATGGCAACGACAAAACACGTAAAAACGATAGCACAATTCGTGTAGAGTACTGCATGTTTTTGAAGTGTTTACTTCTGCGAACTCGTTGAACAGGTATGGGTCGATTTCATCTAAGAAACCAGTTTACACGAAACCGATTAGTACAGCATCTCAAAACTTAAGAAACTTTGACTACCAAACAGAAAAGCAAAAACAATGAGAAGGAACTAAGACTTCGATAGAAAAAAATTGTTGTGAGAAAGTAGAGCATTTTCTGTAGATTTCACTGCAACTTGGTCAGGTTTTGTTCAGCCAGAAAGTGTATTTACAGCTTGCGCGAATCTTGAAGGTGCAAGCCTGCGCTCTTGTTTACTTTTGCAGGCCTTTTTAGTTTTAGGCTCTACCAATAGAATTGTAATCAGTTTTTGGTGGAGTTCAACCCTCAACAACTCAGATTTTTTTGCAACAACAATGCCTGCAGTTCGATCTGTCTGCAAAAGCCCCCCCCCCCCAAAAAAAAAAGCCGATAAAGAGAAGGCAATGGAATTTTGTGATTAAATTTACATGTAGTCTGCGAAAAATTTGATGATGTCACCGACTTTCTACACTTTTGACCTTGGCTGAATATTGGCGTTTTGGAAAGTTAGCAACACTGTCCAAGTGCTAGCAGATTGAATATGGTTCAATATTTTGATTCTTTTTCCGCAGGCCAAACATTTCAGAATTAAACAGCTAATGTAATGAATCAAGCAGGTCAGGTGTAAGATCATCAGACTGATGTTAAACCTGCAACCTAAACTCATGATATTGGCTAACACGCACAATCATATGAAACATAAAAGGATAACGAAAAAACTGAGAAAATCAGAATTTCGATATAACAATATAAGGAAATTCACCTTCGTGATCAACTTCAATACTTCTAAATCAACCATCCACCAGGTCGGACTGTTGAGAAGCATATCTGTTTCCATACAAGAACCTACGCTAAAGTCTCCATTTGTGTTACCATCGACAGCAAGTGCAGCGATGTGCATCTTTTCATTGATTAGGGCTGTACTTGACTGCCACGAATCCTTCCCCAGAGCAGCATCCATCTCTAAGTCAGCAAAAGCAACACATGTTATAGAAAACACCTCTAACTCAGCAAAAGCAACAAATGTTATAGAAAACACCTCTAACTCAGCAAAAGCAACACATGTTATAGAAAACACCTCTAACTCAGCAAAAGCAAGATATGTAACTCAGCAAAAGCAACAAATGTTATAGAAAACACCTCTAACTCAGCAAAAGCAACAAATGTTATAGAAAACACCTCTAACTCAGCAAAAGCAAGATATGTAACTCAGCAAAAGCAACACATGTTATAGGAAACACAAAAATGAAAGAAATTTTTTAATATACTGCTGTCGTCTGTGGGGTCAGATCCAAACAGCAGTTAGAATGAAGAAGAAGACTATTGAACTTAAACTGTTTCTTACTGGCAGCACTAAGACCATACCTAACTGTACTTCAGAGAAAGTCATGTTCTGTCTTTCTAGTCACATGGGCTTCATTGTCAATGCCGGGTTAAGATTATATTACGTCACACAGGGTAGATCATATTACAATCACAGGCGAACAGGTCCCTAGCTTAACAACACAACAATGCAATGTACAATCAATTCACTCGCAGTAACTCCTACGCCTCTTGTTTTGCGCAGGCTATCCTACAAACTGCTACGTAAGGTTTTTACACTTATTTTGAAAATCAACTCAAAGAATGGATAAACGCAGCACAGACTAACTTATCATGCAAAAAGAAATCTTGGATCTGGACTTCTGGTGGATAACAAAAAAAATGAATCGAGCATCGAGATGAAATACCTTTCTCTAGGTAGTGCCCATGCCTGAAATCTGTTTGTGTTGTTGATCAAGTTCTTATTTACTTATTCCATGGATCATATTGAACTTTGGTGACAACCAAATAAAGCAAGTCACTAGTAACATTGGGCAAATGTATTCCATAGAATTATCACAAGCAGAAACATCGCTCGCCGATGGTAGCAAAATTCAATCCTGTCAAAAAACCTTCATTCAATACCAGTTTATTCATTCAATTCCCAAATACGTTCATTCTGCTCCCTAAAATCTATTTATTTGATGTTCTAATACACATGCATTCAATTTTGTTACAATAATTTATCTCAAATCGGAACACAATCGTTTATTCAGAACACCCTCAATATCCATGCATTCAATTCGCCAAAATCTATGCATCCAATCCATCAATTTTTTATTCAATACGTTCAATCTTACTGGGAACTAGCAACTTCGTTACTATGCCTTCTGGTGTAAGTTGCTAACATGACGGTGGTTGCAGTGCATTGGTATATATCACTCTTTGATCGAATGACTGAGTGATCAAAGAGTACTATTTGAAGAACCAGAAGAGAAAAAGAGAGAGCAACCTTTTGCTAGCAGTGTCTAACCTGAGATCAGATGCGTAGGGGTCTAAGGACCTGATCCTGTGCGAGAAAGGAGCTTTCCTTTCCTTGACATTGTTAAGAACGAGAAGCTGCTCCTCAGTATAGAGGAATGAATACATCTGATCTCAGGTTAGCAGTGACCAGTAAGATATCATAGCAGAAATGCTAAAAAGAAGCGGACTTAAGTTATATTTTACAGTTTAAATCCCAGAGTTTGCTTTGCCTAGAGCACTTTCACCATTGAAGCATTCTATCAAGGCAAAAAGGTCTCTTCCTTTTAGAACAGTATTTAGATATACCCAAGGATATACACTCGTGCAAGCTGGTATTTTCACCTCAAAAGGAAAAGCAAAACTTACTTACAATCGTTGCTACATATCTTCGTGTTTGCCGAAGATTTATTTTTATTGTTCTTCCAAACTTTCGCCCACTTTTTTTGTCTTCTCTGGTGACGCTATTTGTTATGCAAAATGCCCCTATGAATTCAAGAAATTTCGATTTCTGAAAAAAATGGCGTCGTCCCTTAATGGTGTTCTACAAAAAATATTCTATCCACACGGTCGGACAAAATATTTCACGCAACTTCATTTGTCTTCTACTCACGATCTTCTTTACCTCTTAACAATGCTGAAATTTGTGAATTTGAAATTGAAATTTTTTGCTATAAGAACGAAGTCAGAACATAAGGCTTAAAAACACCACAATCGTAATTAAAGTTAAGAACATTAACATAAAGTACGAAAGCTGGCTCTCAAAGTGATCATTCTTATAAAAAACAAACGTTTATGAAACGTACATATTCCAACAATGTGATCGGGGGAGGGAACTAAGTAGCACAGGGGGATCGAAAATAATGTGAATTGGAGACGCAATGGAGCGAATACCGTAAATCCTCCACATGTTTTTTTTCCATCAGACCAAACTTTATAAGAACGTAAGGCTTCAAAACACCTAAATCCCAACTCACGAAGGCCTGCTCTCAAGATGAACGTTTTTATAAAAAAACGTGTTATAGACTCCCGGGTGTTTATTTAACATTTCAAGTTTTAGGAGGCGTTTAATAGAGGGGGTGTCTATTCAAAAGTATTTTGCACAGCAAGCTCCTGCAAGTTTTTTTAAACAATGTTTCGCAATTACGGATTAAATTAATTAATTATATTGCCTAATACCTGAATAATGTGAATAGGTTTGTTCCTGGCTAATTTGCTTCAAAAGAGACATATTCTAATTAACGCCCCCTCTGGGGAGGGGCCTTTAATAGAGGGAGCGTTCATTAAATCATTTTCGCTTACAGGGGGTGTTAGCAGGAGCATTCATTTGGGGATTTACCGTAAGCAGCAGGCCCGCTGTGCGAAAGTGGAGCATCTGTGGATCATGCGACATAATGGTTACTAGTGAATTGCTCAAAGTGTTTAATTGCAAAATACCATATGCCACTCAAGGGTGTTGTGCAATTATATTTTGTCCAAGATAGCTGTTTTTCTGCCTGTTTTATACGTGTTTCATTCGAATTTCCAAGGATAAATAAAGTTAGCATTTATCGCTGCATCTCGCAGTTTGACCTGAAACGTTTCACATCTGTAATTAAGGCAGTTTGATGGTCGCTTGCCAGAAGTGAACTCAAAATGTTTTCGTCTGTTTTGTTCAATCCCGTCAATATGATACTTCAGTATCAATAAGCTTCTTCGTGCCGCGAAACTGAATTTTTCATGGCGTTCGAATCAATTAATTGTATGGAGTAGAATGGGGAGACTTGAAGATCATACGTGTAGGTGGATAGATGACAAGATTGCTAGTTCCCAGGAAGATTGAACGATAGTTTTAGATGGATTGAACAAATGTTTTTTACTGCATTCAATGCAGTGACATATTTGCAGCGTAGAATGAACCATTATCACTCAGAACTGAATGGACAGATATTTTGCTGACTGATTGAATGCACGTATTTCGCAATCGATTGAAAATATTCAACCATTGAATGAATAGTTTCATATTGAATGAATACATTAACAATTAAATTTTGCTACTATCGGCGACCCATGCAGAAATCAGAGCAACAACTTTCCTAGTCTGCTCCCAGCCCTAGCGCACTTCACTCGTTTGCTAGGTCTGCTAACATTGGGCGCTAATGTTATGTAGCATGATAAAAATTTAGCAAGATCTCACGAAAACAAAACAAAGGCACAGCTACTAATTATGTGATGTATCGTAGCAGCAGCTAGAAAGCGCGCCAAGATTGAAATTTGTTTACTGCATTCCATCCTGCGCAGGATAAAAGCAGGTGGTAAAGCTGAATGGGGTATTGAATTCGCTTTGACGTAGCAAATTGCATTAGCATACTGAAGTGAGCAGACTGTGAGAGAAGCTAACTTTCTTGATCAGTCTGTGAGCAGGCTACACCTTTCCCCAAATAAGTATTCTTAGTCTTTCACAATGATACCAGCTGACACTTTCTCTAACTGACCAATCTGCATAAAACGAAAGAGGCCCTGATTTGAAAATGGTCAACAGAATTTTTTTCTTTTGCAAAATTTTAAAGACAGCACCATCAGGCCTTTTTTCAGCCTCATCTTGCAACAGAGTATTGAAGGTAATAACGTGCACTTCATAGATTAAAATAAGAGAATTCTAAAAAAAGCACAAAAAACCTACCCTCTCTGTAAAAATTGAGCGCATGTGCTTTTAGAATATGATGCAGCTATACTACACTACCATAGCAAACTTAAAATCAATAGTTTAAAGATCACAAACCTGGGCAAGGATCAGACACAACTTGCAAAGATCCGGATCCGTTCTTGCATTGAGCAGTCTGCAGTGCACATAGATTTTTGTACACAACTCCATCATTACCACATACCGGATTCCATGATGTATCATAACAAACTTGAGAGCATTTTGTACCTAGAGAGGCAATGTAGAATAGATTGCAAACTAGTAGAACTATTTCTCTAAGTCAACTATGCTGCACTATAGCATATGTACTACTAATACCAATATTCTACAAGGTTTCCCAAAAGATGCTGTTGATCTGAGCAATCAAGTACAGTCTTACCATATGTGGTGGAACAGCCATTCTATAGTTTCCTGCATAAACTGAAAATGATTTGACCACTTTGAAGAATGTGTATCATGGTGGTCACATAATTAAGGGTACTTGTTGATAATAGTTATCTAGAGTGAAAACCCTAGCTGTCTCTGAGGGTATTGCAAATTTAAATCTGCACAAGAAATCTATTTGACACATAGCCAACAGTATGAGATACAAGTGGCCAACGATCCAGTGGCCAATTAACCTATCCATCTTACATGGACCCAGACGCTCTTCCTACTATGGGGGCCGCACTGGCCTGTTCACTAAACACGGCTATGGGCCCCAATGCTCCAGTATAGACGACCAGACAGATCTGGATCCAGGTTAAATTACATCCAGCATATGCTTCAAATGCATGAATAATGTCTAGTAAGAAACGTTACACATTGTAAAAAGGGTTCAAGCAGTAAAGATGACTACTGACAACAAAAAACCTACCAAATTTATCAGGGCATAGACGGAGTGCAATGACAGCATTTTGTTCCAACAATTGATCATACACTTGAAAGCAGTATAGAGCAGCTGAGAGATTAGTTTCATTGTGACCACCAATTCTCAATGAATGAATTTGAACAGGAAGGAGCATCTCCAGTGGTAGGGCAAACGCGCTGATGATTTCCCCATTCATGAACAGTGATACTGCCTCCAAATGATGGTCATAAACTAACGCAAGGGATCCATTGTCAACATCCTCAGAAAAAACAGCGGAAGTATGAAATGTGGATGATTCACCAATGCTATAATAACACAAACAAAGCTTTCTTTAATCAGTCAGATAAGAATAAAAGTATGGTCCAGACGCTTCAGTGCATGGTAATCTGTTTGTGCAGTTAAACATCTCATAAGTTTTGATCACCTCCATATTATCAAGATCAGTGTAGCAAAAAATAATTAGTTGAGGTAGGACTAATAACTAAAAAGGGGTAAAATAAGAAAAACTGAAGAGTGTAATTCACATGTTAGAAAAGAAAGTAATCGGCAAGTATACTGATGGGATCCAGTTTATTGAGCACTTCTGCAGGCGAGGCAGACGAGGGGGAATAGGAGGTGGATTAGGGGGGATGGCTGATACTATAAAATGACCAGGTCACATTTTAAGCCTTTTTGATGGACCAATTGTGTATCCTATTGATACTACCATTACTCCAATACTTCTAGAAGGATCTATTCCCACAACAGATCACTTTTATAAATCTCTCTAAACCAGCCAAAAATAAAGAAAATAGCAATAAGCTTTCCAGGGCCGCCTGTTTGAGATTAACAACATCACTTTAAATTTTTTTTAAATATGCAATAGTGGTTTGGAACGTGCATCAGTTACACGGTTTTCATGTTACTCTATTAGGGTCTGGGAGAAGCTGGCAGAATCCATCCAACCACCCATACCACAGTAGCATGCCAGCCAAAAAGCCACGTAGAAACTGGGTTAATGCCATCTGTATGGAAATTCCATGCTCTATGACAAAACCAAGGTCGCACTAGATGGCAGGCATTGCTTTATTTCAGTACTATAGGATATGTTACAGAATGCTGTGTCAGACACACCGAACAAATTTAAACACATTTGAACTACAGCATGCTGCATAAGACATAAAAACAGCGAACAAAAGCAAAGTACCTGATAATCAAACTTCTATCATAGTCATTCACGCTCATTGAGATGACTGGGGTGGCTGCACTGTAACCAGTAAGGATGGTCATATTTCGGAACTCCACAATATCAATAAAGAACAGAATGGCCCACGAACTGTTCAACCATATATTTACATTTTTGATTTCAACTCCTCCATCATCAGACTTGAGAAATGCCCCAAAATGTCCCAGATCACCATAATAAGTGACCAACCCTAAATGTGGCTCCTTTCGCGAATCGTTGACAATGATGTTCCCTTCAGTGTTATCAAGGGAGTCATATTCAAATCGCAGGAGAACTTTTGGTACAGGCAAATTTAGCTGTTGGAGATACGATGCTAGTATTTTACCTGCAAAAATCAAAACAGAAAGGCAATATCCTCTCAACATAGTGTACACTCTGATCTATTTATCGGTATCAATATAGTTTCCAGGCTGGACAATACAAAATAATACTTATAAATGAACCAGCACTGCATAAACTGGGATATAATTTTTACATGACAAAAACAGCATACCTTGCTCTCCACGATTCTTTTACAGTTTCTGGAAAGTGATGAAAGCAATCATGCGGAGCTTTTGTGACTTTCAGTGTAATTTACTAAGGCATCCTACTGGCATTATTTTTTATCAACTTTCAGCTTATGTGGTTCAGAATTACAAAGAAATTTGGTTATCAGTCATACATAACACGATGTTATGTTTTGTGTCAACACAATGGACAATATCTTCACGTAAGTTTGTCCATTAGAACCAGTCACAAAAATGAGTATAAACATTCTCCGTCTATGCAACACGTTTTATTAGCTTCCTAATCAATAACTCTACCTCTCTGCTTTCATCATGCTTTTGCATTCCGAGCTGAGAAATCAACACTTGGTCTAAGTAACAACATCATTTTTTTGATAAACCAGTTGAAGCATAAGACAGATATTTCAAAAAGCTTATCTGTTCTGAAACCAAAAATAAATCGACACGACTCGAAAAGTACAATGAAAAATGCAAATTAATTAACAATTTACCACTAACACTCTCTTTCTTGTTTAAGGATACTGCAAACCCTCAGAAGTCATAACAGTTGATAATCTTTAGTCACGCTTTACATAATATTTAAAGGCTTTTCAAAGTTTTCGTTTACGGCATGTACTAATCTGGTCAGGTGGAAAGCTTTTGAAAAAATGCACTCCAATAAACCACCTGTTCACCACCTGCCGCAAAGCTGTAAACAGGAATGAGAAAAAACATAATTTTCGGTGTTTAAGAAGCTCTAAGTCGCCCCCAGTTTGCTTTTAGTGTACAAATTATACATCAATCAAAAGATCTCAACAGACTCTACAAAACAGTGTCGGCATTTTTGTTGTTTTTGAAATGATCGAAAGTTATGATCGATTTAAGCTGAAATCTAGTGATTTCATAACAAAATTTCAAAAATCTTTCCCGTTTCGAATCATAACTTCTAATCGGAAAAAATCTAGAAAAATGCCGGCACTGTTTTGGAGGTATAACATGTACATTTCACTTACAGTTGGTTTGGTGAAAAAATATTAAGCACAGGGGGACTTAGAGCTGTGCAAAGGGCTATAACCAAGATTTCAAGTATTCCTTTTGTTTACGGGCAGCAGGTGGCAATGCATCTCAAAAACTGCAGGATATGATGCAAGTGCCCTCCATTGATGCATTGAACATCATATGACTTCTTGAAAACTTCGCTGAATCTAATTTGCATGCTCTCGAATGAAGCACCATCTGAGCCTTTGCAGTATCCTCAAAGAACTACTTAATCAGAGATTCAAACCTAATACATATCCTTGATGGTAGATTTAGAGCAGAGGCTATAAGTCATAAAATGTACAGGTAACCCTTAGCACATGCTCAAAGCAGGACCAAAATGATGGGCTTGAAACTCAGTCACATACCTGAAAAGGAGGTCGGGTCAGCATCAGGAGGTGAGTATTCACAGGCGTCCATATTGAGTTCTATGTTGTCCATAGCAACATCTGATGCTGTGCCATAATGCCCACGATTTACAACAGAGTAAAACTGCAATGAATAATTAAAATTACTTGATCAGCAACTTTTCCTGATAATAGTTTTGTTCAAGATCAAACAAGACACCAGATTAATCTAATTGGCAAAGTATATAATTCAATGATAATGACTGTGCAACCTGAAAGAGAATTCACAGTTGGAATAGGACCTACAAACACTCCTAACATCCAGTACATAACATAATAAACTATCACACCTAAGGTGCATACTTGAAAAACTTACAAAAATTGTATAAAGTGACAGGCTGTTGGCATTGATAGGCACTGAAGCTTGTTTCCATTGATCACCCTGACCTCCATGAAGTCTGAAGATTTCCTTCGTTCGTTCATAATCTTGCATCAAGTAGACAACAAACCTGCCCTGATCAGAACCGTGCATGTGATACCAAAACTTGAGACATTTATAAGAAGATGCATAGAGTTCAGTGTAATAACCCTTATATGGCTTTTCAGTAGTCATACCAGACGCTTCTGCATAGATGAAGTGACCTGTAAGAAACATACAACCCTTCTGATACATGGGATAATAGATAAATACCTTGCAGAATCATAAAAGAAATAACAAACTAATAAGGAACTTCTGCTTTGAATTCTGACTAATATGTGGTTAACGTAGTCAGACTCAACTAGCTACATCTTTCATTATTATCAAATTGTCAGACTATGAAAACTGATTAATAATGCTAGTCAGGATATAGTGCAACAAAACGAAATACCAACAAGTACTCAAGAGTCACAACTAAAGTTCAGGAGTAAATCATTTACGCCAAATTGAGCTTTCTTATTCATACACCAGACATCACAAAATGGCTCAAACCAATTTAAAAGCTATTTCCAGGCCACAAATCCAGACATGTGAGCGCTACTTAAAAAATAAGGTAAAACAAAAAACATCAAGACAACAAACTATTCTTAAAGCCAACCTTAGCCACGTACAGCATTATAAGACACATTAATAATCTTGCAAATGTGTCTCTTACCTGGGGCCATGTCAGCAAACACGACCCTGAATCGAGGCAGTACAAACTTCTTCAAATCCTCATGCTCTGAAGTATAAAAGACCCTTTTCTTTTGAACAAATTGTGTATCACTGGGAGGTCCAAAAACGACTAAGAATTTATCACTCGCCTCCATATTCCTGGACAGCAAATGACCCAGAAGAACATCCGCTAAATTTGGAGTAACATGCCATGTCCATGGATGCCATGGCCCTAAATTCCATGCAATTTTACCGTGTAATCGATTATCACCCGGGTAATCCCCAAACTTGCATTGCTCAACATTATCTTCCAATACTGCCGTATTGCCACTCACAACCCATACCTCTGCTCTGGATAAATCAGGGCCAACTATTGCATGTGTGGTGAACTCCATCCACGCCTTTTCAACTTTGCATGTCCTAGTCATATGTAATGATGGTAACAGAAAGGACGAATACAATAATGACTTGGCATAATCATTGTTCCAGCGAATGAAGTTGCTGTAAGTATGGGTACCACACCAGCGACCGGTACCTCCATAAGGATCACGTTTCAGCTGGAAGTCAGATTGCTTTACTATATAATGGTTCCATTGGTAATTGAAAGATTCTGTTGTGAAAGAATAGAAACAAATTACTACAAACTTAGAACATCAAACCTACAATTATCTGCAGTTCATATTTGAATATATGGAAATAAGACTGTTAGCAAAGTCTTGAAAACCAAGTTTTATGACTTGGATCTTGCCTGAATTGCCCTGAAATTTTCATCAACATGTCAGTTGGATAGTGACTACAGATCATTGTTAATTACAAGAAAAATTGTCATATCCTACTAGTGGTCTTGTACAATTTTAAGAAATGATTTCAGTGGAAGTAGTTCCACTAACCGAATTTAATTGTTACGATAATTCTTGCTGCCGCCCCCAACGGAAAACAACAAAATCAATTCACTCTCTCTCCAGCAACAGCCCATGTTCAGAGTCACGAACAATGCAGTGCTTTCGTGGAACGATCAAATATATTGGTGGAACCAAAGAATACCTGTCGTGATAATAGAACATTCATTCAGATGACAAGAAGGCCTGGCTTGTTTAAGTGCAGCATTGAAATATTCATATCACAGACTGTGTTCAAGGACTCTGATCATCATGATAGCATAAGTTTTAGATCAGTAGCCCCCACCTAGGTCTTGTACAAAAGAAAATGTTCCAGGATGCACATGACTCTTGTTTAATGGTTTTTAAATGGATAAAGCCTTGACAGTTATAACAGAAAGAGGAATTATAGAATAAATGAGAAGATGAGTTCGAGTCCTATTTTAGGCTGTAAGGGAGCAAGTTACTGTTAGCTTGAAAGATTTCTGACTCTTGAGTTCCAAAATCCAGATGCTGGCACGCATTTACACCAACACCCACCTGTAAATATTCACTCCCGCCTTCTACATCAACCCCCACCTGAATTTCTGTTTGCTGCCAACCCCCACGAACATTTAAAAATATGCTCAACCCCCCCCCCCCCATTCAAATGGGGGGGGGGGACTATAGAATTGGTGTGCATTGATGTCTATAGATCAACCAAAAAAAGCACAGCAAATAGCCATTGTGGAAATCGAGTTATCAGCCATTTTTTCCACAATGGCTGCTGGGGAAAATAGTTGAAATTGTTTGTCCTCAAATATCATCATGTTGGGTCATTTTGAAAGCTTATATCATGTGAATCACTTTCTGCTTAGCAACATACCGCTGTAAATGTTGTTTTTGAGAGTGTGTTGTGTTTTGATAAATAGCAGCAACAAATACCGCAATATTCCAATACACTTTTACGACGGTGTGATGTTTCATGGTCTTATAACGTTGGGTAAATTTAGTTGAACAACACCCTGCATATTTGAGGTACCTTTGTTGACATAATTTTCTCTCCATAAAATAAGTAAATTTGACCACCTTTAAGCAGAGCAACTGCTTGTCTTGGAGTTCTGACTGCATTATCTTATTCTTCAAGGTCTAGTAGATTCCTGATACACCAAGCTAACTCTTGCTTATCTTGGTTTTCAAGATCAGAACTTACACAGTTGTCCACGTCATACCATGATACGTATGGTGTTTCTTATAAGAACCAAGAAATTTGAGCTGAGGCTCACCTAAGTTCTCTTAATTTGTTCTAACGCAGCTTACCCGGCAATTTTGTGATGAATTTCAGTCCGGGTTCCTTCTCAAATCAGGGTTCGAAATAACTTTTTAGAAGTGATTCGTATAAGTGTTTACGTGTGCACTGTTGTATCTATTGACACCAGGAGGGCACACCATGTTTGTGGCTGGAGGGAAAATTTTTGAATTTGGTCCTTCCAGATTGCTGGAAATAGCCATTCGGATACATGTTTGCTACAAACGAGTGCGCTTGTTTCCTTGTTGAAAGATCGCATTTTGTGGCAAAGTTAATAGAAAGCACCTTATGTATGCGTCTATAATGGAGGAAAAGTAAGGCATGCTTCTTTATAGCCACATCTTAAACACCAGTGCCTCTCTCGGGAAATCACTCATGTGTTTGTTTTCTAATGACAATTAACAGGACCGCTTGAAATTCTTTTTCCACGGTAGTCAGTGCATTCTGCGTGGCTGTTTCTTAGCGTCAGCCTCAACCTTCATGTTTCTACTTCAAACGTGTCAACTCTTTCACAGCTGTAACCGCCGTTTTAATTTTCAGACTGACGAGAATCTGATCGGCTGGCGGATATTAATTTTTTAGGGGCCTTCGATGTGACTGGGGCATATATCACTGATGAGGCTTTTTTCTTTGCAGAGACGTTTTCTCTTTCAAGAGACAACCAGAATTTCTACAGAATGTTCAACCAATTTCAGTGAGAATCAATTCGTAAAATACGAGTGCTAGAGAGCTTATTGGCTCGTCAGTTTGAAGAAATGGTTCGTAATTTACGAATTACGAACCGCTATTTTGGTCCCAGCAAGTTGTCCTTAATTTTCAAGCGAAATTGAGACTTCTGTTCTTGTAAGAGTGTAATCCTAGTTATGGATCCTAGCTATAAATCCTTGCGCTTTGGTTTGTCTAGTTAAAATGTCTTCAACGATATCTTATATGAGAGACAAATCAGTAATGAGATATGTTAACATTTGCGAAGGATACTGTAAGGGTTTCGGAACGCCTTCTCTAATTGCTTAAAATGGCCAAATTACTAATGGTTCAAACAGTTTTCAGTGACTCGTGTGTAAGTCTGGAGATTATTTCATCTATTTGGTAAAAGAAATGTACGCTTTAGATTTCCTTTGTTCTTCTGTATCACGTGACTTCGTTTGATAACCAATTTCCTTATTTTGACTTTAATTCCCCAACCCTTGATTCCCACCAAATAATTTTTATTTCATCAGATTCAGTATGCATGGGTCTACAAATTTTTTATGTCTAGTATCGTTCTCGAAATATGATACATATTGATCAAAGCTTTTCATTTGCATTGACGAAGCCGCATGCAAATTAACTTTAACAACTTGTAGCATCCGAACCAGAAACAAACAGACACAGTCGTGCAGATTGATTTCTCCTCTTTCCCTTGAAGGCAATTGTGATTTTTAACGTTCATCTCCAGAGGAGTTATAGCTCAAAATATGCAGGCATATATCACAAAATTCATCAGTTGGTTGTTCTCAGACAATCTGCTCTGAACGTCCAGTTCAGATAACCGCACAATTGTTTCGTACAACAAAAGGAGCCATTACCAACTTCACGCACGATTATTTGCGGTGATGATCATGTTAAGAGTGTAATCACTGCTCATTCAGAATGTGATCACCGCTTAGCTGCGACATTGTTTAGAAGCACAATAGGATGCACAATAGCAGATCTTTGAAAGGGAATCCTTAAACATGTAACATTTATTTGGCAGTAACGTCTGGCCATTGCACTTGTTTGAGTGGTGAGCAGCATGTGCATCATTCTGATATAAACCTTTAGGTAGATCTTAACAACATGCGTAGTGGGACTGCCAAGTAATATTACTGGTTAGTCATTACAGTTGACATCCCCATAGGAAATCATTTTAGGGTCTACAATGCTGAGGTAAATGCTTGTCCGGATTAATAACAACTTGTGGTCATTTGCTTTTGCTACTGTACCACTAATTTTAAGTATCACAAACTACCAAGCTTGTGATGTATGGAATGGCTTTACCAAATAAAACAACCATACATGCTGTTTCGTGTACGTTTTCCCAAACCTGCCCAATGTGCCAAACAGGCCAATAAAAGCGTGGACTACCCCAGAACAAACAACATTCAGTTTTGAATCCTAGAGTTCACTACATCGCTACCTTCATCATCAGCGATTACGAACAATGATGCATAGGTAAATACAGGCCTTATATGATAGATTCAGAGCATAGGAAGAATAACCTGGGACCTCATCCTCTTTCTCATCATTGGGGGGCTGCTTTCCTATTCCTCATGCAAGAAGTTCCTTTCCTGTGAATGGTTAATTGCGAGCAGCTTCAGTACAAAATGATGACTGGGTCTGGTCAAGTTAAGAAAGAAACAAAACTGACATTTTCTTATCTCCTTCTTTGAAACATGTCACAGCTTGTATTCAAGGAGTCGGACAGAAATTGTTGCAAAAGAAAACTCATTGATCAGTTTTGAACGAGCGGCAAAACTCTCCTTTTATATTTCTTATTCAACTCATGAAGAAAGAAGCCCAAAACGTAAAAGAACAAGGCATGGATTAACACATTATAAACCTACCAACACTGTTAAAGCCTACCTGAGCATGCTAATACATACAAAAAAGGAATAGCAATGTACCAAGCCTAATATTCAACAGTCAATCATGAACAAGCATAACATACATCATCAATGCTTATGTTCATGCAATAGTTCGGCGCTACAGCTACCATGTAAGAGCAATAAACTGCAACGAACAGATCACTGATTCATTCTTTCCTTCTGTCCAATAGGGCGATTAAATTTTCAGTGAATAATTATAGTTTCAGCACTGGCCAATTTTGAAAAATACAATTGGGGCTTGGTCGAGGCAGCATTATGAGCCCCCCCCTCTGGTCTGTGCAGGGTGGCGCCTGGAAAGGTAATTGAAATATTTTTTGTAGCTCATTTGCAAAAACTTTGGCGCAAGGCTTTAACAAAGAAGATATCGTACTCACTTAGTAGGAACATTTTCTACCCTGGACTTTTGACTTCGCCTAGTTTCGGAGGATTTCATAAGTCATTAGAACAAGGAGATTTATGCCTGGAGGTGACAGCTTGTCACTGTTCAAACTCATACTCCGGCTACAGATATCAAGAAATTCACAGAGTTTCAGGGAGCACATAGTGCGTTCTGCAATTAAAACATACCACGTTGGTTTATCTAAGGATGCATCTGGGGTCCAGGCCTTGCACAGGCCGGCGAATCTTCTCACTCGGCCTACACATGTGGCAGAGAACATACACAGTCAATGAAAAGAAACAATTTTCTCAGGGTTTGCCATACAGGAGAGGGACAGCCTACATTCCAGATGAACGTGACAGGATAATTTTCGTAATGCAATGCTAAGGCAGATCACTGAGGCGGTTAAAATCAAAAAGGCCAACAGCGGAAATCTAACGAACTCAAGAAAGAGTGCATCCAGTTCCATCTACCATAAACTCTGTCGCAGGATCCTAATCCTAAAACTTCTGCCTGATAAATTTGTGGTCTTTAGTGATAATTTCCCATTATGCATAGCATTAGTTCTTTTTTTCGCGTCTGACTGTCTCAACGTAAGACACCTTACCCCTGAGAGAACTAGAACAAGTCTAACGCTCTCTCCTGTTAACAGGTTAGTAATTCTGTTGATGGAAAGGACAGTGGAAGCTTTGGTATAGACCTGCATAGGACCGGAACAATTAAATGTGCACAAGAAGGGGTATACTAATATACCAACACAGAAGTAGCAATAACAAAGACAATAAGTGGAAGCTGCCAGCAGCAAAAAATGTGAACCAAACAATGATTCTTGGATTGAATTGAATTCACAGGTAGACCAAAGTTAGGATCTGTGCACCAGGACTAGCAATTTGGAAGTAGTTTTAAACATGTATTGTGGCGCCAACACTCAGCATTAGACAGGTGCTATGCCTGGCATACAATTTCAATACAAAAGACTAAATACATGCACCACACAATTCATAACAAACACGCACTCAAACAAGGCACCTTGTTTCACATATATCTAAGATGCAAAATTGCCTACGAGCTCATCCACCACTTTCACGAAACGATCATTAAAAAGGGCTGAACAGGAGGCATGGATGCGTTTCGACCAGATTAGGCCTCATCAGCATGTCACATCTGCTTGCTGAGTGCATAGACTAAACTTATAATGCAATAACGTGAGCAAGCAAGACATGCGCAATCAACTATGGAAGCCGAACGGTGCTATAGCACCAATACTGCACACACACACACACACACACGCAAACACAAACACACAGAGCTGCGCGCGCCCACATTGATTTTGCTAGGATACCAACAAGATCAAATTCGCGTGAAAAAGAACCGACATGATGCTCCATTGCTGACTAGCATAAAATAAATATAACAGACTTTATGTAATTCTCTACTGTTTGTGGCATGGTAATAGATCCATGCACATAAATGCAAAAACCTTCGAGTGCTGAACCCTATGCTTGTTCTGATATTGCTGCAATTTGTTCACAGATTGTACAGCTCTGCACTTCAGCATCAAAATTTGTAGTTTCACATATTACACTTGGCACAGAAACTTAACTATGGTTCTGCAAATTTTTCGGACAACATAGAACTAATCATTTTCTTATCCAAGCATTCATTGACACTTTGCTAATAATTGTTTGTTCACGAGAAGTCAGAATAATGTAAACCAAGTATGTTCTTAGATTACATGGAATCAAAATAGAGGCTGTGGCCATAACACACTCCAGATGGTAGGACGCTGTGACATTTTGAGAGATATGACCATCACTAGTGACTCATTGACATCATTTAAAATTTCGAAGATAGCTTGCTAATATTTCTGCCAGAAAAGAATGAGCATAGCCAGGGCTCGTAATTCCCCCAGAGTACTGGGTGAATTTTTGCCAGAGAAGATTCAAGACATGACTGAAGTCCAGGCACATTGAAAAGATTGATAACAACAAAGCGTCTTACTTTGCTTTTTTCCTATTAATGGCAATCCACGCATCTTTTCCAGCAGCGTCCACCTCTTACACCATTGACAGAGAAGAAAAAAACATTTAACTGCATTTGATTTGTTGTTCCACATTTAGGTTTCTTGTTTGTGTTAACAATCAGGCATAGATAAGGATACTTCAAGGATTCGAGAGCACGAAAAATATTAAAAAACACTGTAAAACATCACCTGCATTTGCAGAAATTTATTTGCAAGCACTGGAAAGAAATCATGTGTATAAAATGACTCCTGCTCCACATATTTGGTTGAGAAAGGTAGATGACACATTTGTAATTACTAAACATGATCCGAAACTGATGCCAGAGGAACTAAATAATATCCACCCACAAGGAAACACACTAGAGGAAGCATCAAATGGGAAATTGCCCTTTTTAGATTGTTTGTTAGATTGCAAGAAAATCTAGAGTGCAAATTAGGGAAAACCTTGAAGAATAAGTTGACAATGAGACAAAATAATGACATAATGCAAACTGAAGGGGTAGTGTATGAAG
>JAOBRC010280907.1:0-13731 GCA_027575255.1 Scolionema suvaense
TGCGAAGAACAATCAGTCTGGCCGATCGTGTTTATCTCCATTATTAGTGGCACAGTTCTGCGCTTAACAAATCAATCGTTCGACAGTAAAAGCTTTTGCAGGCTAATACGTCGGGCCCCTTCTTGGTTCAAACCCACGTATCATTCGGCACAGAGAATGCTTCAACACGACACTATCTAATTCGAAGCTCTATAATTCGGAAAGCTCCCGTTTGCGAACAAATTAAAATTAACCATCAAAATTCCTTAAATATCTCCCATATATTAAGAGCTACTATTCGACATTCTCTCGTTCGAACAAAATCTCATTCCCAATGAAAGAGTTTACGTTCTCTTAGTCGAATTCGCGAATGTTCGATCTGCATTTTAAAAATGCTTTCAAAAGATTTCAAATGGTGAACTTCGAACAAAATGTGAGTTTCTTAACCCACATTTTTCGTTAAATTAGAAGCTAAAAGTAGATTTTCAATCAAAAGTTAAGCGACTTTTTTCTCGCGTTGCATCCCCTCTTGGACAAAAAGTCGAACACAACAAAAATTTAAAAATTTCGCGGATTGAAGAAAAAATTCAGGTTTTACGCGGGGATTTAATTTCGCGGATGACACGCAAATCCGCGAAATTTAATCCCCGCGAAATTTAATCCTATTAAAGTAATCCTTTGCTTGTGTGTGTGAGCAATACGCCATTTTTGATGCAAATTTCAAACATGTTTTGTCCAGGATTGTAGTGTTTCTTAGCACTGACCTCACCAAAGATTTGAACAGGACAAAACAGGCAAATTCAGCAATAAACACTATGCCTTTGACAGAAGATACTAATTTTTTTAAAAAAAGCGTTTTCGTCGGTTACCTAAACAATGTGTAACAATAAAAAATATAAACTCAAAATCTCTGACAACGCTACAACACTATAAACACACTATACCCGATATGTATGGTCTTGCACACGTTGCAGTACACGCAACTGCTGATGTACTTCTATGTGCAATGAGTGGCGCTCTCATTCATCCACGCATGGCTGATTTCAAAAGCTGAATACAAAGCACACCAGAGCTTGATCATACGTTATATGGTGCCATTTTGCTCTGAATCAGACTTGTACATCGCTCGCTGTTGGGTGCTGTTGGAAATTTATACTCGGTTGGTATTAGGACATGGATCTCAGAAAAAGGTTTTTCCAACCAGGATGAGGATCTTGTCATGGAGTTCCATAAAGTGGGATATCACAAAGTAAATCAAATCAAATCAAGTCAAGTCAGACTGGATATCAACTCATCAATATTCCAGATGATAAAGAACTGAACATGGTCACACTTCATGATAATGCAGAAATACGTTTATGAGATATGGTAGAAAAAACACAAGTATTTGCCTACCACTACTCTCACAACCTGGAACACATTCTCGGAATGTCCAGTAAAAACGTTCTGTTTTTTACACATGTTTTTTATCCGTAACACAAACAGAAACATAAATCAGATATGTATATAAAAAGTAAAAGAGTTATAGAGCGGAAAAATGTGGAGAAATCTTTGATATGAAGATACCGGGCTTTCATAGAGTATCATCAGTATATTTAAGGGTAGCAACCTGCTGAGTGAAAGGACAGGGATCTCCCAGAAAACCTTTCCCAGAAGATGTTTTTTTTTTCATGGAGTACCATTAACTAAATCGGCTTAATTGAACAAGAGTTGTCAAAGTCAAGCAAAGAGAAATACTGTAATGCCTCGAATAAGCGTCCCCCCTCAAATAAACACCCTCCTCCAATAAGCTCCCACCCCAGAAGTGAAATTATCGAATAAGCGCCTACCCTTCAATCTTCAGGAACTGGTGCCTAATTCGAATTTTCAACAAGATGACAATTGAAGGGCGATTTAGTAAGAGATGTTGAATAAACCATAGATGTTTCTTATACGTCCATGAATAAACACTACAGTTTGTTTTAGCATACATTCTTATTTTATCTTTTTCATCATACAAACATGAGAACTTTTTTCTGTTTTAAATTGTTTGTAAATCCGTTTTTTTTTAAATAAGTGCCCCCTCAAACATAGTTAATAGAAACAGCGATTTCTACTAAATATGCCCCATATAAGCGCCCCCCTCCAAGCGCTCCCCTCGAATGAGCGCCCACCTAAAGGCTTTAAAAATTAAATGTGAGGCATTACGGTAACTATCATTTATGTTACAGTAGGAACTACCTTAAGGGGATAAATTTTTGCGTGGACTTATTTTTGCGAGTCTTATTTTTGGGGGCGTTTTGCGAGGATTTATTTTTGCGAATCAAAGACTTACAGAGAAATTGCGTGGAAGTAATTTAGCGAATGAGCATCAAAGAAAGACATAGAGGAGGTTATTAACATGTGCATGTAGAGAAAGACTGATTCCGAGCAAATTATTATCAATTATTGCTTCTTCCTGCGTCATCTGCAATAATTTCATTTATGTTCTAATTCACAAGGCAAAGAACAAAGCAAGGTTAGAAAACTAAACACGAATCATATTTGCGACAGTAGGGGAGAGTCGTCTCGTCAAGGCATACACGTGTAACTAAAAAGATACAACCAAGGTACAGAAATATTTCATCACATATAGACATACATAGACTATTAGATCACAGAAGCTGGAGCGACCAATATCTCAACGCAGTTCTTGAAGATTGAAATTGGGTTAAATCAAGGAAGCAGTTCTTGGTAACCAAACTTGGATTTTTCAGATAGGAGTAGTATGAGCAAGTGAAAAATGTGTTGATACGTGTATGAAGGTCTTGAGTAACGACGTGTGGTAGTTCACAGAAAGAAGGGCGTCTTAAGTATGTCTAATAAGAATAGCATCGTGCACAGCGATTTTGTAGGACACATTTGGGAAGGCTCATAAGACACTTTTGTTTAGATCAAGGGTACTTAAGAAAGGCTTATCTTGCTCAAACGAACATAAAACCAATTATCGATCGAAAAATTAGTTGTATTTGCTATTGGTCAGCTTATGACATCATTTTGATAAATTTTTTCGCGGACTTTATTTTGAGAATTTAGCAAAAATTCGCAAAACTCACATAAATTAGTCATCGCAAAAAAAAATCCCCTTAAGGTATGACCAACGATAATATCACAACGCTTAGCTTAGTGAGGCACAGTACGTGCAGTCTTAGCAGAAGGATAAATATGAATAGACACACAGCAAGTACTCTTCAGATGCGAAAAGATGGAAGAAGAAACTAACCGAAATAACCACCTCAAAAGTAGAGGAAAAGACTAAGTCAGAAATAGTGGGGGCCTAATCATATGGATAACAATACGGAAGCAACACCGCCGACCTAACCATATGGATAAAAGTACAAAAGTGACACCACCGAGAGTTACACAATATATACATAAACATATTTCTGACCACCCAAAGACTAAGAATCGTAAAGGACATAATACATGCAGATGCCGTAATTATCTGAAAGAGCGCCCCGGCTTAAATGAGCGCCCCCGTCAAATGAGCGCCCCTCTTGACAACTGAGAAATTTAATGAGCGCCCCGGCTTAAATGAGCGCCCCCCTCAAACCAGGAAGGGGGCGCTCATTTAGAAACTTGTAATGTATCATGGACATAGGCTCTTACTCAGATAGTTCGTAACAATGAAGAACATGGGAAGAATAATTTTCAGTCGGATAGTCTTTTTTACTTTTTGTAATAAGGGAGTTTACTAAAACAGAACAAGAATGAAGAAGGGAATATAGACATAGAGAGCTTTAGCCAGCGTATTTTGTTTTGTCTGTTTACTATTACTACAATCTTGGTCATAATATTTCGCCAAAATGCCTTCTACCATGGTTTTCGAATTGTCCACTCCATTCAAACAGTGTTCACGTTTTGACAGTGTCTGGTTAAACATCATCAGATCACCTACAAAAACCCATGCTTCTGTACTGATATTGTGTGCACCCACCATGGTTCCCTACCTTCTTTTACCCCTCCCCCTTCCCACCCCCATTGTCAATGTTGTTTGTGACCTGAAATCACATTTGAATTCCCTAATGATGACAAGCCTCATTTTTACTGCCCAACAACATTGACTTTGTTGGGGAAGGGGGAAGAGGTAGGATTGAAACTAACATTGAGTTATTGCTTTACCAGAAATTGTCCATTGGCGAATATATTTTGACCAAGGTTGTAGTACCTAATTTGTATTTTTTGTAATGAGCGCCCCCCTCAAATGAGCGCCCCCTCTGAAAGGTAGAAAATTAAATGCGCGCTCCGGCGCTCATTCAGATAATTACGGTACCCATGCACGACTACCTATCATAAAACGTCGGTAAGAAAGTTTAAAAAATATATCAGAAAGTTTATAATATGTTGTTCGTAATCTACATAAGCGCCACCACCTACAGAATGTAAATCATAAAGCACTGAAATATGTGCAATCATCACCGTATGACTGCCTAGCCGCGACATATGACAACATGACAG
This sequence comes from Scolionema suvaense, assembly GCA_027575255.1. NCBI lineage: Eukaryota > Metazoa > Cnidaria > Hydrozoa > Limnomedusae > Olindiidae > Scolionema > Scolionema suvaense. The sequence goes on from JAOBRC010280907.1 coordinate 4,456, forward strand.
ATGATATGACAACTTATCAATAACCATTCACGAAGTTCTGGATATTTTGCTATAGCATGGAAACCTTCACTCCTAATCACAAATCTAATCACATTTGTACAACTTCCGTTGCTAAAAATACATTTATAATCACAGCTTACCAGTCCAGTCCATACCAGTCACTACTATAAACAACATCTCCATTAGCACTAGTCTCAAACAAATTACGTTGAAAAAAATCATAAAAACAATTAAAACGGGGCTACAATGCTTTGGTGTATTACAAAACCTGGATTTCGAGCTGCAAAAGATACATTTTTTGATAAACTTTGAGCGCTGGAAGGGAAACTGAATGTTCAATGTCATCTTGGACCTCTCTTCAATCCTCTTCTGCCAGAAGAAGCCATGCTAAGACCGTATACTCTGAAGGAATAAAACTTTATTTTATTAAAAGTGCTGCGCTTTACTTTTCAAAACAGTAGTTGAACCAAGATCTAAAGTTTTGGGTGTTCCTATTTTCTATGGTTGAGGGTGGGGGGGGGGGGGGGGGGGGGGGGGGGTTGGTGTTGCGGGATTTTACTAAAAATCTCTCCATTTTTCTGGTTTTGTCCTGCAGCAAAACATGAGCTGACATAGCATTTCAAATGAATGGTTTTTATAAACTACGTCTGTGGGTTGAGCCATACCTAAGTTCAGATTCCAAGCAATAATCATTCTTCCGTTAGATTGGAAGAGGGGGTTAGCTCCCCCTCCAGTACATACGAAAGCCTAAGTAGAATTGTGTTAAAAGTTGACACCATTTTATTGGTGGTGTTCCAGTAGTAGTTTGGAAATTTTGACTGCGTCGGAAGATATGAGTTTTTGCTACCACAAGAAAAGGAAAATTAAAGATTCTGTTAAATTAGGATTTGCATCTTTTGGTGCATACCATCAAATCCTAGCAGCAGGTAACGACGTATTTTATTTTTATTTTTATGTTGTATTTATATTTCCAGTCTATAAGTATAATACATAAGAGGTCAAAATAGGCCAATAGGACTCATGGAAAAAGAGTACAAAGGGACACCGGTGATGAAAAAAAAATGTAGATGTACATACACGTCTATTTACAGGTATGAAGACGTTAAAATGAAGGATAGAACGAGCGCTGTAATGAATCTGTTGCGAAAGACACTTTTAATGGGTATTCCAGTATTAGAACATATGTGATGCAAAATTTGGTTTTATTTTGTTTTTTGCCATACCGGAAGAAAGTGTGTCGTTCTACAAACTTGGTCATAATTTTTCACCAAAGAACGGTTTCCGTCGTGTTCTAAAATGTCCTTGCTATGCAATTGTTAGTCTCTTTCAAGCGATGTCTTCTCAAATATTATCAGATCAGTTCCATAACTTCATAATCCTGTCAGCATTAACACATGACATTGCTCTGCTCCTTCGATTTATGATCTCTACCCTAACCCATTCCTATCGCCAAAAGTATCGTATCGTAAGTTACCCCTACCGACAAGCCTCATTTCCACCTTACATCAATAAGGACTCTAAGGAAAGTGGGAAATGACACTGAGTCGCTTTCAACTGAAAAAAATGCTCGGTAGCGAAAATATCTTGACCAGGGCGTAGTACAGAAAAAGTAAATCTGTTTGACAAATTTTCTGCTGGAGCACACAGTGTGCTATGTACGTACATGGTAAAATGTGCGACAGGCCTGCGATACCTGCGACATGCCGCGACACTCTGCGACACCATGCGACAACCGTAAAGTTTAAATATAGGTCAATCATCTACGTCCTCTCGCCCTGTTCTGAGTGAGGAAAACACGCATCGGAAAAGCGGCGCATTATGATTTCGTGCTCGCATATTGCATATTCCCATCTTAGTACAGCTGTCGTGTTTTTTCATTCTCACAGCTGCGTATTTCCTTTTCCGTGTATGTCCAGATTGTTCTACTAATGAACCTGCACGCACGGTGTTGTTATGCAATAGTTTTTGATCAATATAAACCGGCGCTGAGCTGAGCAGAATATATTTGTAGAATTTTTATCCTTTATAAAATTTATCGAGACGTATTGTGTTCAAATTTGACATGTTTTGGGTCAAGGATTCACGGGATTTGGGCAAATGTCGAAGAGGGGGTCACACCGAAATTTATAGCATGCTTAATTAGCTATAAATCCTATTGCCATGGAAATATAGCACGGAAGCAGTGTGACCGGGTCAGATTGTCCTGCTCTAACGCATGCAATTAGGGAAGCCTTGCTTTAATATAACAAATTTAAAGAGAGCTCGCGAGCACTCCTTACGCTTGCTTTACGTGCTGTGCAAGGATCTAAACAAAAGGTGCTCATTATGACATTGTGCGTTATCCGATGAATGCATCTGAAGTGATGATGAACGGCACCAAGAGGTTTTTCAGTCAATGCCTTGCCCAGTGAAAGTGTGCAAGAAGTGTTTGTCATACCAGAGATGGCATCATCTGAAACCTTTTCATGTCGCCGAAAGATGCTATATTATAGCATGGACGTATAATAAACGAACGTCCACGATTACAGCAAATGCGGTAATGCTGTAAAGCATGCTATAAATTAAGGCAAGTTCGGTGTGACCCCCTCCAAATCAGGGTCGAAAATTCCTTTAAATAGAGAACTAGAAAAAACTCAACTTTTTCCAGTTGAATACTGTTTCAATGCACTAGAAAGTAGAATAAAACAAACTCAATGAAATAAATTTCAATGAGACTGACCAAAGTTTTAGGTTTGTTCGAGCCAAAAAAGTGCTTTTGGGGCAAAGTTAGGGTTAAGGAAGCTTCCTACGAAGTTTCATCATCATACCTGTTCTAAAATAAAATTTAGGAATGAAGGGTGGGGGTGGGGATGTTTTTGAAAGCCTGCGTGAGATAGGGTTAAGTATGTCTCCAAGTCACGTCAGACAGCCGTAAATAAGCTGAATTGACAAAATCTGAAAGAAGTGTGAGGGCTCCCCCAATCTGGTTTTCAAATTCACTCAAAGTTCTGAAAGTCCGATCCGTTAACCCTATTTCAGGCCGGGGGGGGCGGGCTTTTTTGCCCCCTGTCAGATTTCCTAAAATAACATTTTTTTGACAATGTGTTGGTAACCAAGCTTTACAGTACCCTCCCAGAATTTATTGATACGTATTCTATATATATGCGTATTGATTTTAAGTTTGAAAAATTTTTGATCGACGGGTCACGTGATTTGGGCCAATTTGCAAAAAAGGGTCGAAAATCCCAGAAAGTTGAAAACTTCCTAAAAGGCGGACACTTCTAATTAGCAGACACTGACCTCAATCGCCAATGGTGTCCGCTAATTGGAGATTTGACTGTATCATTAGATCTTTGCCTGAAGGGAGTGCTTAACGCACATGTCTTAATATATTTTGTGAAGGACTGTAGTATAAGCCAGCACCAGCAAATGCGTTGTAATAGATATTACCCAATATTAACACCTCAATGTACAGTCGAAGTCAAAACATGGTTATTACATAGTGTCGCAGGGGTGGTTGCATAGCGTCGCATGGTGTCGTGGGCTGTCGCAGAGTGTCGCGGCATGTCGCAGGTGTCGGGAGGTGTCGCAGGATTTTACCATGTACGTGCTACGTAACGAAGCTTGTCCTACTCAAGTGTACTAGCAACGCAATAGTAAACAATCCGCCTTGGGAACACAATGCGCTCGTCACTATAAACCAATCACTCTCAATCTAAATAGTACTGCAGCTGAATCTTACCTACACGTACTCTAACTAATTTAGTACAACGCTTCTAGAACTTTCTACCGCTTCTTAATTATAAATCTATATAAACGCTAACTTCTCTTTCACCTGCATAAATCAAGTACTATTTCACATCCATCTAAATCTTAAATACTCTGTAACTGGTAAGCCGTTCAAAGCGTAACCAACTGTTAACGCTTGGAACAAGCATAACGAGCACCAGCACTTCACTTTCTATAGTAAATAGCAATAGTAAGCACCCCTTCTTAGATATGAGGCGAGGCCTGTAGAATTAGTCTTCGTAGTCTTCGTTTTTTAGTCCTCGGGCTTTGATAGTCTTCATTTTTGGATAAGTTAAAGAGTTACTTGTTTTAATTAGCAACGAATTGGTAAGTCGAAATAAAGTGTGCTTAAAATCTATTTTCTATGTTTTCCCTGTCGACTTGACATCGTGTGTGACTCTGCGCTAACACGAGCTTTCACAACAGCTAACCTACGCAGAATGCAATCAATAGTAAATCTGCTTTTCCTGCCGCGCCAACGTTTCTGCATTTCAATTTCCATGGCAAAGGACGAGCACCGTTCGGAGGATGAAATGTAGTTTAATCTTCTTTTACACGATGTTCCATTCAAAGGTGACAAGCTTCCGCCTCAACAGATACCTCATATTCACTTTCACGCAGGACATCGTTCTCCACATCAAGATTCTGTTGAGGAGTGCGTGACGATTCTATTTCTCGCATTAAAATATAGCCTTCTTTAGCACGATTTTGAGAACAACTGCCTTGATTATGATCATCAATACTGTCGTAGCAAGGTTCTGTGGCATTTAATGCTTGTGAAGAAGCGTTGTTTTGTGTGGTACCATCTTCAGGCTGATTTGCAGAGGAGACTTCCCGCAGTGGCTCCTGTCGTTGTGGTAATACCGACACTACCTCTTGTCGTTGTGGCAACCGACGATGTTGTCTTGATCTTTCCTGACGATATTTGAAAGCTAACAACACGGTGACGACGATAAAGGCCACCAGCAGAGAAGCAGTTGCGATCAGAGCATACTTGTAAGAAGAAGACGAGCTCTTTAGTGGCGCTGAAATGAATATGTACAAGCAATATTAATAAGGTACCTTTGTACCGCCAACAACATCGCACACATGCTCATCAATTTTCGCCTGATGTAATTGACCTTTCCAAAACCTTTCGTTTACAATGCACCTTTATCAAGCTCGCTACCTTTCATAGACAGCACGTAATGTATCAATCATTACAAAAACGAAGTGCCGTAAATATAACAGCCTTGGTTCTTTGGGCGGAGGTGAAATGTGACTGTTTCTCCCAGTTTCCAGAATGTGGTTAGTCATAAACTTGTGACTATATGTGCAACTCTCCGATCTGCAATTTTTGCGGAAGAAATTTTCGCGAATCAAGCGTTTTATACGAGTTTCGCGGAAGAAATTTTTGCGAACCGAATCGAAGAAAGAATAGTTAATTATCAGTTTTTCAAAGCCCAGTTGTACTTTCCCTGTCTAATCATTGGGAAACCATGAAAAGAAGTACAAAAAAGTAATCTTTTTCTAGAATTTGGCCGAACTGATCAAAATTTCGCGAAAGACCTTTTAGCGAATTTCCTCTGGGATTAATTTCTCGGAAGAAATTTTCGCGAATGGAATGTGCTATTTGAATCTTGCGGAAAAAAAATTTCGCGAATTGGGTCCAAATTCTCGAGAAAATCTCTCCCGCGAAAATTTCTTCTCGTGAAAATTTCTTCCCTGCAGGTATTTAATTATATTTCACACGAGTTCTTGCTATCTCCATCAGAGTACTTGAAACATTTGAGCATACTTCTTTTGCATTTTAGAGTATCTGCTCGTTGCACGTTCTTTGTTCACACTTGGTTCTGCAAACACCATTTCTATAGGCACCGCCAGCTCAAATGAACAACAGTGTTTCCTTGGTTCTGGCAAATTTGCGACTGGCAATTGGGTCAAAATTTGGTGTGTGACATCATAAAAAGGGCTATTTTCTTCCCCAAACCATAGGTTTAGCTGCATAAATGTGAATAAATGGTTGGCCAGTAACTTTTGGGAAGATGCTCAATCTATTCCAAGTATTGGCAACCTTTCCTGACATCATCAGAAGGATCCATTCACCACACACTAAAACACTAAATTTCTATTTGTAGTGGTAATGAATGATGACGTTACCATTTCCACCAGCTATTTTTGGGACCAAAAATAATTCCATTTTGTTTCTTACATGTAGAATCCTAAAAAGCTGTCAGCTTCTTCCAAACCAAAGTTATTGAGAGCCCTGCCCCCCTTCAGTCTTGAGGAGTCCCCGAGAGCAAATAGGATTAAGACATACAACTTACAAAGATTCCTACATTCTTGATAAAAGCTTGAGGCCAAAAGAAATTCTTTCTGCTTCAACAATATACTATTATCTAGACTAGGTAAGTCGTTTCATTCGTTCAGAACATCACACGGCAATTCACGCAACAATGTAGAGAAGCGGGAAACAGGTCGGTTTCCCGTTCACTGATATCGCTTGCTCGGTGTTCGTGTTATGGCTGTATGGAAAGCATGAAGAGTGAGAAAGAAAACGAATAATTGTAGTCTAACTATTATGAAGGAAGTAAAAATCCTTGCTGGGATGCCAGACCATACCAAGGTGCAATGCGTCCACTATGAATCACTTTCTGTTTGACCATGATTGTACGTGCACCCCGCGGGCCACGTTTTCAATAAGCGATATACGATTGTATGAAAGTGGCCCTCGACGTCCACGCATTCATCTGCAAGAACTGTCGTCAATAATTACTAATAATAGGTAAGAAATGAGAAAAGCTCACCTTCTGTCGTTTTATAGTTTGCTACTGGACCTGAAGTATGAAGTTGGCTTTGCGAAAGTGTCTGACTACTTGCAGTGATACCCGCAAAATAAAATCTGCTGGCTGTGCTTCCACCATAGACTGTGGTTCTCGAAGATTTGAAGGAGGTAGAGGAAGACATGTGCTTAGAGTACTCCGATGCCGATAGTGAAGTACTGCAATCATTGGCTTGGGTACATGTCAACTTCATAGCTGGTGAACGAATTGTCTTATACGCTTCAACAGAACTATGTATTGTAGCTGGCGTGGAAGGAATCATGTTTATTGAGCACGTGCTTCTCATGAGCTTCTCAACATTGCTTAGACGAACGTGAGATAATGCCCTGGGCTGACTACAATTTCCGCGCACATTGTCCCCTCTTAAAAGAGGCAGAAGATAACAGTTACAAATGATAGATGATCCAATCAATGATAAAAACTCGAAAGAGTTAGGTGACGGTTCGTTATATATTATTGTTTGTAGATCTGATTCGTAAGCGATAAGACTTTTCAAGTGAGGCAAGGTGCTGATATTCAAAATACGAATTGGTGTCCAGCTTATAGAAAGTTCATGTAATGAAGGCATAGTAGAAAGGTCAAGTTTGAAAATGGGTATACCGTACAAGTTTAAACCTGTTATATTTTCCATGTTTAAGGAAATGTTAAAGTACGTTCTAGCTTGATTCCCTCCTATATTCAGGTCACGTAACATGGGCATGTCAAACGTAGAAGTGTCAATAACGGATAACCTATTTCCACGAATCGACAAACTGTTAACTGTTTGCAATCCACGAGATGTAAAATTGAAGTGTTCTAGCAAATTGTGTGACAAATCCAACGAAGAAAGTCTTCTGAATTTACATGTAGCAGGATCGAACGCCTTCAGGTGGTTTCTTCCCAGAATCAGCACGTCCAGGTTTTCCAGTCCTCCTGAGCAATCAAAAAAAGTGATTTTGTTGCCATACAAAGAAAGGTACACTAATTGCGACAAAACTTTTTCTCGTATAGTAAAGTACGACAGTTTGTTGTCCAGAAGCCACAAGAGTCGTAGATTATGACATTTTGGCGCTACTGCGTCGAATAGAGAAATGTTATTATAGTTAAGTGTTAGAGTAAACAGTGTTGGCAGGCACATTCCACTAGGAGATATATTAAAAGAACTGAAATTGTTATCGCTTAAATTCAAATCATGGATGTATCTGAATTCACATTCTTGCCAAGTTACAGCAGTTAAACTGGTGAGTTTACTATGTTTGATATGCAGTGTTCTAACTGAGTTTAGAGCACGGTCACATCTTAAAGATTCTAGAGCGTTCTTGTTGAACGTGATAGTTTCCAGTAAACAGTACGAGTTGTTAAAGAAAAACTGTTGTAAAAACCTATTCTGATGTACATGCAGAGACTTCAGATTAGGCATGTTGGCATCCAGTACAGCGTTGACTATTCGTGTGTTTGAGATTTCAAGATGACGAGTGCCTATAGGGAAAGTTTTCGGAGTTTCTGTAATATTTTCTCCAGAACAGAACACAGCTTCATTCATGCATTTGCAGAACGCAGGGCATGCTAGCTGAGTACTCTCCACCGTAAACCCCACACATAACGCTATCGCCATCGCAAAAAACATTTCCTAGATGATCTGAACACGTACGTTAAGCACTTCCTCCTTTTCTGCACTCCTACGTTTGAAACGATCTCATAGCAAGTGTGTAGTTTGCGTAACCCTGTAACAAGAATCGATTTGCTAACATCAACTACTGACGGTTTTATTTGTGCTGAAAGAATCGGGTTCTCAGAACTCAATGAATTATATAAAGCCACTTATGTTTGCCAATAATCGTACTTCTGTCACTCAGGTTTTTCTTTTCCTTCTTTTATAATGAACATCGTCAATGCCATGTTTGCTTTTTGTTGACTTTGACAGAGACGTTTTGGCAGATTGGTATTTGTATAACTCTTCACATTCGCTTATGAACTTCAAGCTTTCTATCCATAACACCAACGAAAGTTAATATCATTCCAACACTCATAGCTCTTTTGTTAAAGATTACTGCGACCCCATGCAGAGATGACGCTATACCATGGTTGATTTATTTATATATTGGGCTCCGTGGCAGATCCTGCAGACGGAGATGTGACGTGCCATAGATGTTTCCTGTTAGCTTCAACAACTTATGCCGATTAGCTCCCCCACCCCTTCCACACACACAACGTAAAACAGATATTCACCAAAGTGGGCAAAACTAATTTTCTTCACTTCGGGTTTCGAATAGGGACTGGAGGCTACACTGAACACAGCTGGTAAACGTCGCAACTAAACGCAGCTGAGCCCCAGGTAAGAAAGACTCGGGGGTCGGGCAGGGTGGGAGAGAGGGACGTGGTCTTTAGGCCAGCCCACTATGAAGTCTGTAGCATTTCATCAATAGTCTTGGATGTTGATAGATCAGAATGTTAAGGTCGTATGTAACTGACGATGGCTTATTCTCCTGAAATCCAAGCATTCAGCTATTTGAAAGCTGAAGTTCTTGAAACACTTTTCGTTCAGTTGCGTTCATATACATTCTGGTTATGCCTCGCTTCTTTTGACAATGACTTTTAAATACCATTTGATACTCTAAAAACCAGAATATACGGAAGGAGACGTTTATTAATTTTGGCAAAGTTTAAGACCCCCACTCTGCTCCTTATTTTGACCAGGCCCCCCCCC
>JAOBRC010281018.1:0-13728 GCA_027575255.1 Scolionema suvaense
GAGATTAGCCAAAGTGAAATTTCATCTCACCTTGCCTCATGTGAACACTTGCATAGACTTGACCGTAGGGCGGGTGGGGGGGGGGGGAGGTGAAATTTACCCTGGGACGAAATCTCGCCCGGTAAGTTTCACCCCGGCACTCATGTAAACTCGGTCTTTTTATAACAACCACAACTTATTGACAAATAGTACGTGGTATTGCGTATTAAACAAGGTTGCTGCGGATCATCTTTACGTATTTTCCCTGACAACATAAACATTTGCATATGTTTTCCCTAAACCCTATGATTCTCCCTGACATATCTTTGAAGAACACATTATTTTCCCTGACACAAAAAGTCTACAAAAAGTTCAACAATACAGTAGCAGAAGCTACATACCTACCCACAATACTTATAAGCATAACACGTGTCATAAAACTACCACACCGATGACAACCACATCATCAAACCAAATAGCATAAATTTCATTACATAATACAGATGGTTCACTATCATATCATAAAACATAAACAAAAACCATCATACATGCAAAAAACTGATAATTAGCCAAAATGAAAATGAGCCAAAAAACACCCACACATAATCTATAATTATTGTAATCAAGAGCAACAAATTAGGATGCACTGAACTGCATGCAAGTAATAATTTTCACGAAAGAAAACAAATTGAGCCAAAATATATTTAACACTTCATTGCTATTGCTACCAGATCAGTCAGACCCACATGGGAACAAATGCAAGAACATCCATCACTTGTGTCTTATACCAGCTACCTTTGAATGGTTCTCAGAGGATTTTTCTGATCGTTAGCTTTATACCATACATTCACACAATCACAATTGTCCAGAAGATAACAGCCCCTATAAATACGACACCAACAACCAAACAACCCAAGCAAGAAGCAAACCCAAAAAGGTCAATTTTGAATAGGCCAATTAATGGAACTGATACAGAATTTCTACTCTGGTTAGATGTATTATATGTAGCTCATCATAGTCCTGCTTTGCTAGGTACGACCGGCAAGGCTACAACCCCAAATCACCATCATAAAAGAGATGTTCACAACGAGCCTTGGTGCAAGGAAAATAGTGCATGATACTCAAAGTAAAATAAGGTACGCAGGGACAAATTCTTAGCTTGCAATGCACATGGCTGGTGATTAATAAATGACTTAGAGCTCACACTCAATCCAAGAGGACATTCAACTATTTCCATACAATAAAATTTCTAGTAAATTTACTTGTTCCTTATGCTTGAGAATATAGTGAGCATTCAACTGCATTCTTAAAAATAATCAACACAACCTAACAATACAAAAGCGAAATGCCCACACACAGCATATGAAAAAACAGAACAAAAGTGAATAGAGGCCGGACTACCTATGATCTTTTACAATATCAGTATTCGCCAGCTAGAATACAGTGACTAAGCTGGGATAAAAAGGAAAATGAAAGTGTCATGATGAAATTCCTACTTTGCCACGCCCCCACCAACTCACATGTCCTACTTCAGCTTTCACTCGCCCCTAAGTTGTTGCGAATTTGGCCTTGTTTCCCAGAATTTAATGCAGAAAAATATGCATCAGTTCCTAGTATTCTCAAAAAAATATAAAATCATTTGCACCAGTGATAACGTTTTATAGTAGTAGGTTATGTTCATTTGACATTCCTAATTTTACTTCCTTCACGTTACTGTAGATGAACAATGGAGAACAACCTTAGTCAACATCAAATTTGTTATCAGTCAAAATTTTTGTGCTTTCCCTTCATAACGCTGTCCAATAAGAAAGGAAATATATCCACAAGGTTCATTACCAGAGCAAAACTATCCACTCCATTCCTAACCTCTAACATAAACTCTAGAAGTGTTGATTCATCAAAATCAACATTTCTGTAACTCATTAAAACACCGTCAGGCAGAATATATGAATAGAATCACCATGACAGTCTAACTTTCACTTGCAGCTACAACCCTCCACAAAATATATTTACTGCTAACCACAAGCAAAAGACTAATGATACTATCCAGTCTTGGAGAAAATCAAGCCTCCACGGGTTGATGACTTGGTTTGACGGATCAAACTTTTAGGACTTTGAGCGACTTTGAAGACGAGAAGGGGGAAATGGGCCCCCTTTCGTGACCATGCCCACTTTTTCGAGACCTTGCCAATATACCTATTTACAACCATCTGACGTGACTGGTGAACACGTTTTGGCACTACATCCATGCTAGTTTGATACTCTCTAGCTCACTATAGCCATGAAATCAGCTGATTACGTCGAGTTTATCAGTATTTCAGAATTATGATCAAAATTGGGATAACCATGGCTTAGAAAAAGGGCTGAAAAATACAAAAAGTCTCAAAATCAATGTGGATGGTTGTAGGTCGTTTCCTTTCGACAGTTGAACTTTCACTTCCAGCTAGGTTGTTTCCTTTCTACAGTCTATATCTTTCACTTGCAGCTAGATTGTTTCCTTTCGACAATCTAACTTTCACTTGCAGCTAGGTTGTTTCTTTTCGACAGTCTTACTTTCACTTGTAGCTAGGTTGTTTCCTTTCGACAGTCTAACTTTTACTTGCAGCTAGGTTTTTTCCATGCAAGTATAGTAGTATATCTGTCGCTAAAATTTACTTTGCTACCTTTGATATTAGCTTTGAGCAATGCTCGGCAAACCAACCGAAGCTGCAGGTGGAATGTCAATCAGATTAGTTTTGTGCTCCGGACGTTTTCCTCCAAATGGATTTTTTTTTCATATAGCTAAGACAATATAAAAATATATACTATTCTTTAAAGTTGGCATCTTCTAAAAATGCTAATAACTGAAAATAAAAGGAAATTCACACAATTTTTAATACAAACTTTGTTAACTTGAGCTGCATTATCTGTTCGTTTTAAGTTGTTGTTTTTGCTATATTTCGCATATGAGGAAAACAGACAATGCTTGTTTTAGTGGGTAAGAGCCAGATACCCTACTGTAGCATGGTGACGTTGTAACTGATAGCAGCAAGTATAATTGGTTCTTACAATAGAAATCACGAAGGATCAGAAATACTGTAATTATAGAATGTCAACCTAACAAGTTAAGTGAGACACAATTAAAGAAAAAGCTGACAATAATTTGCAAATTCTCTTTGACAATTTTGTTCGCTGATATATACTTAAGTAGATTTCAATAAAATTCAGAAAAATTCCTTGACATTCCCTAACAACCCTGAAAAAGACACTTTCCCTGACTTTCCCTGACTATAGCAGTCCTGCTAAAGAAGTAAAGGTTGTGGTTGGCTTCCTACTTGAGAAACAAGGCGCTGTAGAGGCAACTAATTACATACCTGCTGTGCAGTCATCTATAGCAAGTTTTGCTTCACCCTAAGAGGAAAGAGAGACCCAATCAAATATACAATATGAGATCTATACACCCACAAACATACTGCTTTAGCTCTTAGCATATAGCCGTGAGCAACCACCCAATCAAATATGCAATACAAGATCTATACACCCACAAACATACTGCTTTAGCAGTTAGCGCATAGCCTCACACTTGACAAAGACCCTACAGTAAGACAGTAAACTTACAATTTATTCCCATCCTTGAATTCATCCACAAGGGGGTAAATTTACATTTCTGCAAATAGTTCAGTTAACTTGGATTAGACCCCAAGACTTTTATCTTTCATGAGGATGTTGGGAGGTATGCTTCCATGAATGTTCAAATCTTTAGGAAGTCTATTCATATCATAACACTCCAACATTAGCCCCAGGGCAAATCATATTATTAGTAAGACCTCACTATTCAACAGCCTAACCCACTTCGAAGAAACTTGTTGGGTAATATTTTTCTTTGTAATTTTCTAGGGCCTACCGTACATCTTAAATAAGCACCTTAAGCTAAATTTTCACTTAGAGCAAAAGTTGCAATGAAACATACTGCAAAACACAGTGATGGTGCTTGTGGTAAATGCCTTTATTGGGGAAAAAAATTTCGTTGCACCCCATTTACCCCATGCAACCATTTTGAAGCAAAACATAACCCTTCGTCGGTAAAGGGGGGGGGGGGGGGTGTACACCCCCCTGTTGGAAAACTTTTTCTAGCGCGCCAATGGCACGCGCGGCACAGCCGCGCTGATTTTTATGTTGCTAAAATCCTTTTGGGCATCTTTTAGTGCAAAAATTGTCATCTTACCATTTTTGGTGCTGCAAATATGGGTCCAGGTCTGTGGGGTACTTTCGACCAATCTGATTGGTCGAGAGGTTTTTCGTCGATATCTCCCGTTCTAAAGTACCAATCATCTTCTAACTTGGCAGGAACATTGTTCCTAATAGCCTTCATGTGTCTGCCAAGTTTGGTGATGTTTCAATAAACATGGACTATTTTACAGACCCGAAAAGTCACCAAAAATACTCTATTTTTTAATTTACAGACCGGTCAGTAAAATACCCTTGCCGTCCCTCTTTTGTCCCAAAATTTGAAATACGTAATAAACTTTCTCTCTAAACTTTGTTCTCTATCTACCTACCAAGTTTCATTTATATTAGACTTCGGGAAGTGTCAAAATTCCCCTAACCAATTTGTCCTCCACAGAGAGCCATTATACCATGCATCTACAGTATGATAGTGTCCGGCCCCCTAAACAGACAACCGGACACCCAAATATGACCCAAAATGGCATGCAACCTTGTATTAGACCCCTTTTGGTGTGTACCAAAAATTATCCCTACAGCTGTAAGGGAAGTACCATTTCCGAGGGGGGTGTAGACCCGCCCTTTTCCGTTCGTACCCTAGTTTTTAGCGTTACCGACGAAGGGTTAATAGGATTTATAATTGGAGGAGTTTTTTCAGAAGGAATTACACATATGCAGATGTTCCCCTTTGTTTGAGGTATAAACACAGGGAATCTTTTCCTCTAGTAAATGTTCTGAGCAGTTTTTCTTCTGGTCGTATGTGTGGTTGTGAATTCTGGGGGATGAAAGGCAACTCTCATTTTCAAAATATCTTTTGGACAAAATAGAGCACTGCACATTTTGAACTTCGCCGATTTGAACGAAGTGCAAATCCAATCTGCAAGTGGCATGGTCTACTGTAACTGGTTGATCACGTATATAGTTCAAGAAAACCAAGTTTATTTTCATGGTAAGGTACCTTCTTGTTTCAGTTATTTTTTTGTCTGCCATGAAGACATGCAATGTATTAACAAAAAATGTAAGCCCACTATCCTGATCGCTGGGCATTCCCATCCATCCTTCCACACTTCGCTGACTGCTAATGCTTTCTTTTGAGGCATACACCTCACTCTTTTCATTGCAGATGTGTTCTATGTCTTTCCCCACAGTACGTTTATCTGCACACCCCTTTTTCTGGGTAATATGGCATCCAACTCCACGCGGGCCTGTCAGCATCTCACATCAGGCAGATCCAAAATGAATACCTCTATGCAATATCTGCCACATTCTGCCACGCTTTCTGAGCATACGTTATGGGTTAGCATTTGGAACTAAGACAAGTCAACAGAGAACTGACCTGGGTACCAACTTTAACCTCAAAGAAATATGTTCTCCATCCTCCAAATTCTCCTAACATGTCCTTTGTCTGCTCATGGGTCATGATATTGTCAGGAGGCAAGGAAGTTTCAGCAATGTGATCAGGGACTTGAAGCCTTCGGCCCAAATTAGCTTTGATCTTCCAAAGTCAGGCTACCCGCATTATGCTGTCACACTGTTTTGGACTTATGTTAAGGAACTTTTGTGCCTTCTTTGTATCATTTTCTTAGGCCCTGTCAGTGAGATCCAAAGTACTGCATACCAAAGCCTTCAGTGCTGCGTCATGGTGATATCTGTACTAGCCTTATGAAAAAGCACACCATATCCTGGGAGAATTTGAGGTAAGGTTTCAACATGGGATCTGCAGGGACCCCACCATTTGGCTTCAAATTAGCTCCTCATGCCAGGGTGTTGCTTGAATTGACCAAGTCTTGCTTGTACATGCTCAACGGAAATAAACTCACTTCCCCAACCTAGATTCTCAGAAATAAACAAACGGGAGCGAGATTTGATACCCTCCCACGGAGATAATTATGGATGATACACTCACATGTGCAGAGTTAACGTGCAAAGTCAACCAGGGGGTTCATACGGTACTTCTGTTCGCAGTAGAGAAAAACGATTATGTTGGTTGTGAGTATCATGCAAGAAAAGAAGTATCAGACAACAAATTATGCAAACTGCTCAACAATATTTGTAGTACACATGCTTTGATCCGTGCAATCAATCCTGCACAATTCCCCTACTCGGCATGAATTTAAAAACAGTCAACCCCCTGACTGCTCAATTGAGTGAAACTTTGATCAATGAGCTCTGACGTCAGAGGAGCCAGAAGAACATTGATTGATTAATATTTTTGTAATTCGAACCCAGATTATCGGACAGTTGTCCAGGACAGCTGGCGAAATTCAATAGGATTTCAATAGGTTTATTTATCGGAACGCCAGAGTTACAAGTCGTCACTCTTCGCACTCCCTCTCAGTGAATCTCTGCATTCTGTTTGTTCTCGTGTGAGAAGCAAGATGATTGATGAAGTCAAGGGTGTTGCATGTAGCCGCTGTACAGAATGCAACGGACATAGGGGAAATTTGGAAATATAATTGTTATCCCAAATCCCTCTTAAATTAGCCTTACCACACTATCCATTGGCCTTGAACACTTAGCTGTACAGCTTGTACCATCCTTCTCCCTTCCTCTCCCTGCTTCACCTGTTCTACAACCAGGTTTCTATATTTGGCAGAATCCTCCTCAAGGATACTGTCTTGCTCGTGAGATCCTATTCAGCAGCGTCACATGGTTTCCATTTCCATTCCATTTCTAAATCAGGGGCATTCGTGGCACTTACACATTTATCTCTTGAATAGATCAGCTGCAGTAATGCATTGACTTTGGTAGTCTTCAATTGATCACATAGCCTTTTTAAGGGCAAGGGGTATGGCTTTTCCTTACAGTATAGTGCTGCAGCAGACAAATTATTTGAGACCCCAAGCCTCTTTCTGCAATATTTTTTCACTGTCAACTCCAACTTCTCTTTGCTAACATCTTTGCTAGGGTTACTAATAGAATCGCTGGAATTTCAATTAATGGAAGACAAAATACAATTTTTTATGTATGTAGGGATGTACTGCATCAGTGTAACCTGAAACAACCTGGCACTTATGAAATAGTGCCATAGCCTGTTTTTGTACTTGAGCAGTAAAGCAAAGATACCTTTGTGTTTGATGAAAATGAGACAAAGCCAGCATTTGGTTTGAGCCATGATTGATGGATCGATACAAAGGTAAGAGTATACTGCATTTAGTGATAAAAGATTAAGTGTCTGAGAAACTTGCTGCCATGTCAAAGGACCGAACTAAGTGTCCAAAATAAAGTCAGTGTTAATGAATAGTTTTATTATTACTTCTGAAATAGGCATTGGAGCTTTGTGCACTCCAGCTGCGGCCCCCATGGAAGTTAATTAATATTTACATGAATAATTGAAGCTATTTTTTTAGTTCTTGCAAATGATTTTCAGGTCCTTGATTTGTGATGTTAATTTACCCTGTTGATGATTTTCAAGCCATATACCGGTCTGAAAGGATTTTTGGCGTGGCAATGGAGCCTTCAAAAACATGACTGTAGCTTTTTATTTCACGAAAAAAGCTGTTGTAGTTCCAGAGATATCTGCTTTCAAAGTTATGGGAGAATTTTGATTGAACAGATATGTGAATCTAAATCTTGCTTACCTTCAAAGAGGGATGTAATATGTTGCTCATAGTATTAAGAGGAATGCATCTAATGTTCAGTTACTGAGGAAAACCATGGACTTTAGAAATGGTTTTATATGACGTCACTGATGAGCAAAATTGAGAATCATGGGAACAGTTAAAAATATCAAACTTTGAAGTGACATTGCAAAAGAACCACTGAAGTTTTTCGCTCAAATAAAAACCAGTGTTCATGTTTTTGCAAGATCTACCACCATGAGGAATATGGTTTTAGGACAGTATATTGCTTTAAAGGTTTTTGTGAGAATTAATGTAAATTTTCGAAAGTAATTTCAAAAAACAGAAATTTCTGGTTTTTGACCCAAAAAATTATTGCTGTAAAGTTGCTATCTAATGTGTGTATGAGAGCTGGGGAAGTGTTTCTGTTGTATGCATTGAAAGTGATATGCTTCCTTTAGGCATACATTGAATGACCTATAATTTGGCTATGAAGCTTAAAAACTTTCCTCTCACTGTACATGCTTATGATATGGCTGTGCATATTGCTGCTATTAATTCTTTCTGTAATGATTGTGTAAGTCTCAAAAATGCAGAATGGCTTATTTCCATTTCTCTTCGTTTGCAGTTTGCGTCTATCTTTTGCAGATGTTACGTAGGTCCTCGACAAGAAAGCCATTGTTCAACAATACTGCATCATATAAAAGTCCTGTCCAATCTGAAGATGTGCCCAGTGATGATTGTTCATATGCTAAGTTAGAAGCAAGTAGGTCCAAATCGGTAGAGACTGTTTCTGCCACCCACTCTGACACGCATTGCTTTTGCCCTGTTGATGTTGAAAGCACTCCTCTTCCTTCAAATCTGGGAGCAAGATGCAGGGAAGTTCCGATCAGTACCATAAAGCGTTCAGTAAAGAGGAAACCATCTAGTAGAAGGGTTGGGAACTCAAAAGTCAGAAAGTGTCTGCCACAAGAGACTGTGAAAAGCAAGTTTAAAGGTGATACCATATGCCAGAATGGAGATAGCAGAAAAGATGGCCAGAGTAGTATTCATAAACTGATCTCTATTGCAGATCAGACTGTTAATGATGAAGCTCTTATGGCCATGGAGTATGACTTGTGTGGTTTGAAGACTAGCAGCAAACATCCCATTCCAAAACAAGAAGTAGAATTATCATTACAAGTTGTGGATACTGCTTTTACCGCTGATGATTTAAATGATGCGGTAACGCTAATAGAGGATAGCGGCTTCTTTGTTGAAGATGATATAATTGATAATCATATTATTAATAACAGCGAGAGCGAGACTTTGGATGCTATTCTTGATAATGGAAATGTTGTAGAGGCTGGAGTCAAAAATCTCAAAATAGGTTTTTCAGAATTTGAAGATGAAAACTTGCAAAGGTCTAATTCCTGTGAAGCATTTTATGAAATGACAGATGACATAGTTATTGGTGCTGATGTACATGGGAAAAAGGCATCAACAGCTTCTTCTTTGGTTGGTAATGAACTGGAAGATGACAGGATATTACCTCTTTTATCTGATACCTGCGATGATTCCATGTTGCCAGTATTAGCTTCAGTTTCTGACATTCCAAGTAAGGTTACAGTGCCATCATCTTCCAACACATTTTATGGTCTTCCAACAAAGTGCCAATCTGTATTGGAACAGAGTAGAGGGATAAAGAAATTATATGGTAAATTCTGATTCTATGTAGAGCTGCTTTGCTTTTTGTCTTACTTGCATTGCATCATCTAAAAGCAATGCTATCATAGTCATCATCAGGGTTGAAGGTAGAAGTGGGAAACAGAGATTTTTCTTGTCCCAAATATTGTCTAAGCTCTTATGTCAGATACCATGTGATGAGAAAAGCAATGTATATATTCAATCAACAAAAGTAAATGTTTGCGTACATGTTCTTTCCTAATTTGTAAGTAGTTGTTTTTAGAGCCATATGAGATTTGTAGCTAATCCGGGGCAACAAATTATCTTCTGGAACAATGTTGAGCTATGCTTACATTTTGTTAAAATGATGATGTCAACAAATTGTTGTGTCACCTGTCAAGAATTTGCTTGTCTAGTGATGTGCATTGGTGCCAGATATCATTGTACCGCATTTCATTGTGAATGATAAAGCACTGCGTTTTATGGGGGGATGCATATGCATTTCCTTGGGGTATTAGCGTCTAAACAGATTTAGGCCCTATTATCGGAAGGTGCTTTCTAAATTTATCAGAGACGGGTGGTCTTTAACATTTGTTTAGTTTGACCGCTTCACTTTCATTTGGGAAATTGTTTCACACATCCATCAAAAGGGCGATGTTTGGCATTCTTGCTTACTTGCTTAATGTTTACCTAGTTTTGGTCAATTTCATGTGTATGATATTTGGCTAGTGTCGGATATCCAGTGAGTGCAGCATCTTACTTACCTGATTCTTTATGGGGTACTTAAAATCGATATCTGCATTTTCAGAATGGCAAGACGTTTGCCTGAATCTGCCTGCATTGAAGAATCGGCAAAATCTGATCTATTCATTACCTACAAGTGGTGGCAAGACATTAGTTGCTGAAATTTTGATCATGAAGGAACTACTCTGCTACATGAAGGATGTTATATTTATCCTGCCATATGTGTCCATCGTGCAAGAGAAGGTTCTGTATTACCTCACCTTCTTTTACTTATTTATATGTTTCCGTTCCTTTTTTATGCTTACGTTTTCTTCTATCTTCAAATTTAGCTGAGAAAAGTCATGCTCTGGAAAATATTCTCATTGCTTTCTATTGGTCCTAACTCTTTTCAGTTTTATCGGTACGTATGCTATCCTGCTTGAAGATCATAGTAGTAGCACCAATTCTTAGAAATTTTTGAGTATGGAATAGAGCTATTGCACTTTGTTGTCAAGTGGAGGCATTCTCTGCTCATGTTTCATGAAGATACAGGTTGCAAAGTTTTTCATAGTAACTTCAATTTGTACCTGTTGTAGGTTCGTGGTCTGTCTCCATTTGCTGTAGAGCTTGGGTTTCATGTAGAAGAATATGCTGCCAGCAAAGGTAGTATACCTCCAAAGATCAGACGGAAAAAAAGATCAGTCTATATAGCTACAATTGAAAAAGTAAGTCAAAGATCTTTGCCTTCTGAAGTTTGTGTTTCTTAAGCTGTGTGATGCATACTTCACTTCTACATTTCTCTGTCTGTGCACAAAGCAAATTTCGTATTCATGAAAATACTGATCCACATTATAACCACAAATTTGACCTGTTTTTTCTTTTTCCTGATTTAAAACCTTGATTCTGTTCATGGGCGAAACCCTGGTGTGAGCTCAGAACTGATGATGTTTTCCAGTAGTTGGTGTTGCTTCAAGGGCTTATTGCTGTGACGGCCTCCCTGCTCAAAGGGGCACTGATGAGTGATGCACACCATCCAGGCCTTTCCAAATTGTGTGGCGTGCACGATTGTGCACGCCAGGTTTTTTCATCGAAAGAATGGTCACAGAGTTTGCTCGTTGGCATCATCTTCGAACAAAAACGCATTTTAGAATTCTGTTATCAGTGAACTATGAACTTTTCAATTTCCCTGCAGGTTTAAACTCTTCTCCTATTCATTGTTCACAGCAGGTTGACATCGTGATAGTTGATGCATTGCACCGAGAACCGTTCGTAATCAACAGCGATGTCCGCCCTGTTAGGTAGACTTGAGTATGCACAGTTCTTACTGAAACGCAACGAACAAAAAAACATTACCCGTCCCCTTACGTACAAACTACCCTCTTTGAGTATGTCCATCAGAAACCGGGATAGACCAGAGAAAACCGTGAATGTTCTTCGTTTCCATAATGGGGCAGTTGCTGTGATGGAAAACGGTGCCGCCTGTTCGGTCGGCAGAAGAAGCCGGCCTTGGAAGTAGAAATGCTGATTGACCATGGAATTTGGTATGCAAGAAAATTTTGTGTGCGCAAAAACGTTTTGCGTGCACGCAATTTGGAAAGCCCTGCCATCGTGTTGGAGTGTGTACTCATATTGTAAATTTACCTTTGACTTTTCAGTTAAGTATCGCTCGTGATGGAAGTTCACTTCAACTACTTATTTTACATTTTTGTTATTGGCCCTTTTTACAACAGCCCTTAATAGTATTAATTCTTAGCTATTGGTTTTCTTAGGGTCCGCATTGAGGCCCTGCTATAAGCTTTTGACCTGGGTTTCACTTCAAAAAGGTGGCATAAGGGCAGGTATAGAAAGGGCCAACAAGGTATTAGCGACAAGTATGCCAGGGTATATTTTAGCTTCCATTTGCATGCGATTATCGCACACAATACCTTCAGAAATTGGTTGAAATTAGGCCCTTTTATGTGTTTTTGTTGAAAATACTGCACTGTATATTCCAATTTGTGCTCTATTACTTTTTAATATTGCCCTATTAAGACAGGTATGCATGCTGCCTTACTACCCTAGAATATACGCTGCATGCTTACGATATTTAGTTCTTCTCTCTTTGTCTCAGGTATTTTACCTGGAGTACTCTTTTATCAGTTCAATTCCTCAGTTAGCAGCTGTGTCTGGTACAGTGTACCAAGATATTGCAATGTCACATAAAGTCGTCTTTTTCCTGAACTGAATTAGCCACGGTTGTTGCGATATAGGTAATGACTGTATGATAGTGGTTGGCTAGTAAACAACTAGTCCTGGTGATGAGCAGCATATTAATGACACCTATGTACGAACGAAAGGAAACTTTTCACATCATTATGATTCGATAGCAGCCAGCTTGTGAGAAGTCTGATGAGCAAGACAGGAAGAAGTGTAGCAGAAAATGAGAAATTCTAGAGCTATGAGAAAGAGTTATCACTCAACACTAACATGTAGAACACAAGAACCCCAAAATAATCTATTGTATAGCTAGTGGTGTGATTCCAGGTTGTTTTGCAATATTACGTTTTTGTGCATTAACTCAGGTGGAATAATTCTCTTGGTACCAAAATCGCTTATGTACGCGTGTAATACAGAACAATCTGAAAGGTTGGTATTTTATCTCCAGCAAAATTTTCAATGCATAAATTGTCACTAAAACAACAATTTTTCAATGAAAATGCTCACTTTAGCTCACTAGTGCTGCCATTCAATGATCCGCACATTATGTTCATAATTTTCATAGTAAGCTTCATTCTTTCCAGATGAAATGAAACTTAAGTGTCTCTGAAGTCTAAATATCAGTTTTCAGCTGGTAGAAGTTATTCATTTCTTTTTAATGTATGATCAAGGATTGAAGTTTCGATCCACTACATTTTTTGGTAACTCTTTGATTTTCCGAAATTCTGTTGTTTTCTCATACTGATCAGATCTAGCTTCCATTGTTTACTATGGAATTAAATTTCATATCAGCAACTGTTTTAGCAGACCTGATCTGTGGAGTTAAAAACAATGTGACAGGAATCCTCATTTTGTCCTTCTCATTTGTCAGATTGTGCTCTTTTATGCTTTCAACATATTGACATACCCATATATTTTGTGCTTTTTCTTCACCTGTGGTTGATAATAGCCTGTCATGCTAATGCCATTTATTTAGCATAAATGCTGTTTTATTCTCTATTCATAATTGCTATTCCAGATGCTAGCCTTCGTTTTGGTGACATATACCTAATTGAACGGCACCTGATGCTTGAATGCGTATTATTTTATTATCATCATTGCCTTAAATGGCCCTCTTCTACTTGTTTATCAGCATCTCTTGTAATTATATTTGCTTAGATGTTGGAATCAGGATGGCAGATTAGACTCATCTGTCTTATCCGTGAGAGGCGTGCGATCGCACGCACACGCCTCCACACACGCCTAGAGAGATTATGGCGTGCAACAATCGCACGCCTCAATGTCTTAGTCGCACGCGCAAAACTGTTAGAGTCTTATTTCACTCGTACTGCAACAGCATGATGTGTTTTGATCTCCAGGAGCAATAATCCCTAATCGGTAAATACTTTCTGATGATCATTGA
>JAOBRC010281129.1:0-13728 GCA_027575255.1 Scolionema suvaense
CGCTCGTCTAATCAAATTTGATTTCGCTCGTCGTTTGGACGTGCGATATTTTGCGGTTAAATTTCGCACGTACTGCATGGTCACAGATGCGTGATGCGAATTTCGCAAGCCGCTCGTCTTCCGCTATAGTGATACACCGCGAGGAAAATATTTCCATCGCAATTAAATTAATTTAGAGAACAAGTGAGGCTAGGCCGGTGCTTAGCCAGTGCTTAGATATCTGACGCAATCGAGATTGACGGTGCTTATAGCACAGATGCTTATAAAAAAGCGTGTATTCTAAGTTCCATTATAAGCGGGGGGAGGGGGTCACAACAATAAGGATAGTCTAAGTGATTTCTAAAATAAATTAGCGTGGTTGCCAAGGTAACCGGGAGGTAAAATTTACAAAAACAGTGAAAGGGTTGCTTGAGGTTGTTGCCTCTAAATCTGTTGGATCTTCGAAATTAAAGGAACTGTATCTTAACATTTTATTAAAGGGACCCTCCGGCAAAAATATAAATAAAAATTAAACAATTTACCATCATATGAATATCACAAAAACGTTCTCATTTCCATATTCTTACTGTGCTATATCCAAAAAATTAAATTTTTAGTAGCCAAGCTTCCCTGACCTTCCCCTTCAATGGAAAAGAAGCTTCGCAAAATTGCGACGTCAGTGTGGGTGCAAATCAAAATGGTAGCTGCGGTAAAATGCCAGGTTTATCTGAAGTAGTAGGCATATTGTAAAACTGAGTATTGTAAAACTTCTTTACACCCTGTTGATAAAACTTTCAACCATCCTGCTCGGAGCATCATAGTTTATGCGCTATCAGAAAACCATGGAGAAGGCGTCTGGAGTTGTCTTTATACTTGAAGACTATCACCAAAGTGCTATTGCAATGGGTGGCTTTATATATGGTTAAACAGTCATTTGGATTTGAATTGCGATCGTTTCTCAAACTCCCCTCTACATCATCACTTCTACTCTCAAAAATAGGCTCTGCGCCTGTGAAAAACATTCATTCATCTTCATCTCTCAGTTTGGGATTCCCACTCTGCTCCGATTACGCAATGGAGTTAACATAGCCTCCTTCCTAAAAAGAGAGCAGCAAGTCCTAAAAAAAATAAACCAGCGGGTGCTCATTATTGGACCAGTTCACGTGGTACGTTTCAATTTCATATAATGATTCCCTGAGCAGACATGATTGTTCGGAGCAGCGATCGAGAGGAAAATTTTATCGTTGAAAACACCAAAGTTACATCTGAAAGGCTTCCACTAGGAATTACCGTCGAACCAGCTGCGCTACATGAAACATGATGAAACGCTGCTATTCAGTTTCAGTTTGACTGGAGGGGAAATGGTGCTCTTCATTGAACGTGCTTACTCCCATATTGACGTAAGTGCATTAATTAGCATACATAATTTGGTCCACCATTGCTGAATTGCAGTTGCCAATATCTGGGAAAATCTTTCGTAAAATCAACTTCGTCGGAGTCGCATGCTATCTCAGAAAAAAGTAACGGATGTCTCCAATCCCATTTGATAGTATTTTTCTTTGAACTCAACATGATTCTTTGCCGGAGGATCCCTTTAAGCATTGCTGCGTACGTATATGCTCTGTCGCTCCCACACCAAATTTCAGAGTTACAGATTCAGTACAAATGCTGCAATTGGAATGCAAAGTTTTCACTTGTTGGGTACAAGAATTCATCCACGGTATAGAAGTCGTGCATACCTGTTGCACTCTCGGAGAACGATAAGAATGGGTACGCTAATCCCCTTGTCTTCCATGCATATTAAATGAGCTGTGGTTCTTTAACATACAAGACTTAGCTTGTCGAGTGTACGGTTCGGGATACTGAGTATTTTGAAGTGCAGGAGAAAGCGTGATTCAGAATAAATATAGTTTAAAGATGGAGGTGGCATGCTTACTAAGGCTTTTTACTGCACAATACTTACCGACAATGATGAAACGTGCACTAGATGGGTTGTTATCCAATATATGACCGGACCCAGTGTACATCAAAAGTCGCCGAGACGTCCCATACACGTCCCTTTTGGCCCTTTGGTCCCTTCGTCCCAAGGAGACTGAAATGACACGTACTTTTTTTGTCCTCGATCTAATCATCCTGTACCTTAATGTGAAATACGTTTGATTAATTCATTGATTTGATTGGTCACTGAGCCGTCTTCTGTAATGATGGACTTGGAGCTGACTCCTTCAGGAGAATATGCGCATAGAGTCGTTTGCAGACAAATGACACATTACCTGATGGTTTATCAATAGGGACTACAACAAGATGGAATGCAAGTCTTCAAGGCACTGTAGAACAGAGGCAGGGGTCTTTCAGGACTGGTTTAACTCGAAGAATGCGCACCTGATGTTTGAGTAAAGAGATTCTTCGATCGATTTCCTTGATGATCGTTTCACGCCATGGCTAGAAGTCCTTTTCGTTAATGCCGGACCTAGTGCTCCAATCACATACGCAACTCTCTGTACCATCCAAGAGAGACTGTCTACATCGATCCCAATCAATGTATACAGGTTCGCGATACTTTAGTCCTTTACATATTAACTTTCGAAGCTTTTATTAGCCACAACTTTCATGTTACCTGAGACTATGTGGCCATGGTGGTTGTCACGGAGTGTAAAATTATTGCATGTGCAAGGGACTACTGTAATATCCCGCCGGATCGAATCAACGTCTAGATTTTCAACAAATGCTTTATGATTAAATATTTTCGACCGTATAGTGTTCGTAAGACAGTAGGCAAAGATTGGTAATTCTGCCTAGGCTCAGCTCTTAGGAAGGGATTCCATGACTCTAGCACTGTGCAGAATCTTTGACATATTGATGCTATCTAAAGCTTTGTTCACAAATGTCACTTTCAGGATGTTTAGGAGGCTTCCTTGGAAGTTTAATCTTCTGTTCTTTGAGTATGAGCTGCACGACATGATCCATCAGAGATGTGTTCTGTTGATCCTGTAATGCACTGGGCTCCTCCATTAGAATTGTGTCCTCCTTCTGTTATCACAGCATTACTATGTGCAACTCTAGTATGGTTTACTGTTTGCATCATTTGTTGTCCCGTTGACAACATGATCAGAATTCAAGGGCTGAACGGCAGGGGCTATAACCCTGGTGCTGTAAATCGTACTTTTCATAAGGTTTAGGGTAGAATTTTAACCATTTGCTATCTGTTGATCAGTCCCACAGCGCACTTGGAACCATCAGTCTCTGATACACACAGAGACTTCCCTACCATCTGTTGCAAAACTTATTGATGTTTCAGGCTTGAAGCATTAGCCCGAAAGTTACGCTCTTATAAAAAAAGGGTAAGATAATCGTTAGATCCGTTGTATTACAGAATTTGACTAATTAAAATACGAAAACTTTCAGAAGTAAAATACAAAAACTTTCAGATGCCGAGGTAAAGTAAAGCCTCATATATCTTACCGATGTATTGACAATGTATACCGAGGTAGATTGGTTGTTTGCCTCCTATTCGACCAATATAACTATGACACCTAAAGCAACAATTGAATCAAATAATTGTTACGAGATGAGAATGCATACAATATCAATTCACAGACATAGCTATTCGTATGCGAAATCAACCACGTATGACCTTAATTGAACCACTATCAGGCTTCCATGGACGTAATTTGGTGCTACCAGAAACATTAGTAACATGGGGGAGAGATAATGTAATATTGTATTACGCTTTTTTTCTTTGGATATGGATCCTCATACATATTCTATTATACGAACAAAGTTCATAAGAACGTAAGGCTTTGAAGAGTCAAAAGTTAAGAACATGCTAAGAACACTGAGGCTTCCAATGGAAAATAACATTTGTTCTGTGAAAGTAGGATTCTCTTTAAATTTCACTGCAAGAAACTCACGATTTAGCAGTCAGATGCCATATTTTGCAGGTCTGGGTTAATTTTCTTTCCATTGAGCAACAAAACTATGGATATAGGCAACATTAAAGGTTTTCCGTTAAATTTACCCAAGAACGAGCTAAGATCATTAGTTCTTTATTCTGACCCAAGGTAGGGATATTGAACCCTTAGTGCAAAAAGGTGTGTTCTTACAAAAAACGTATATGGGTATCTCTTCTAAAAGACAAATATATAAATTGCTGACTCATATATTTTTTAACCAGGGGTCATGAGTTATTATTACAACGTGTGTTAACGCGTTATAGCTACAGCTACAGAATGATTTGGTAGTATGCTAGTTGCTAAACTAGAAATAGTCGCTTCTTACTCATAAATAGCCCATTGATTATTACATCAACTCTTCCTTTTCTCGTGTGAGTGCATATCGAGCGAAGCCTTCGTGGGTTTATCAGTCAGACTGCAGTTGAGTAGCTATCAGACGAGAGTTGCTGCGTGGTGAATATGTTAGTGTTAGAAGGGACTACGCTAGTCTAGCTAGTAGCTGGTTATTATAGTTGCTATAGTTTTTATAGTTGCTAGTTGGTACACACTAGTTGCAACAATCTTGGACCAAATTTATTTGGACATAGCGTCAAAAAGGGCCTATTGGAAACCCACAAGCGAAGGATTATACGCTTTTTTTAATAAGCACCAGCGAATAGAAAATGAGCTTCGGTGGTGCTTAAAAGGCAATTCCAGCCTCAACTGGTGCTTAAGTGGTGCCTATGTAAATCATATTGCGTTTGACATTTTTATTTATCAAATTTCGAAAAACAGTATTTTGGATGCATGTACGATTGCACAAGGCTTGGTACAGCCTCAAAATGGGTGTGACGTGATTCTTTTTCCTTTCGCAGGTGGATCAATTAAAAACGATCTGTTTGTTCTTCATAAGCAAGAGCAGGAAAATGTCAGTTTCAGCCATTGAAAAAAAAAGAGGAAAAAAATCTGAATACGTACCCTTCCCCCAATGCCCCAATTCCATCGAAGCTAACGTAATCATTCTCATTCGATCTTTCGTAGAACACAAATCTGCCGGCAAGGACGATCTGCATATGATCCAGAACTTGAGTGATAAGTCTCCTACCTTCGTTACTCACTAATGAAAAACCAATAAAATGAAGAATCAATAAATGACAGTAGGTTTTGGTGTAGTATACAAATTATCGCTGGAACCCTCCTCAAATCTGGCAATATCACTTGAAGCCTATTAATCAATTTAGATGGTTCTTAGATGATTTACATAGGCACCACTCAAGCACCAGATGAGGCTGGAGTAGCCAAAAATTTAAGCACAACCGAGGCTCATTTTCGATTTACTGATGCTTATGAAAAAAAGCGTGTACTCTGGCCATAGGTTGGTGGGGAGGGGCTAGTAGGCCCGCGCCTATGAACTTTCTTTAATATTTCAAAATTCAATCTTGAACAAAATATATTGGACAATGGCTATTTTTTGACCAAAATTCAAAATGGGCATTTTCCATTTTTTGCTCGCAGAACCAAATGCAAGTCAAAACTGCTGAATCCATTTATGGTATGAACTAGGTATCCAGTGAGTGAGGCGAGTGAAAATGTCAGTGAGGCGATGCTGACATTTTCTTGTTCTTGTCTATTGAGGAACCAGCAGGTCGTTTTTAATTGATCCACCTGCAAAAAAAACAAAAACAAAAAAACAACAGGTTACGCCTATTTAGACGTGACACCATCATTTTTGACAGCTGCTAATGCTAAAAAATAATGAGATTTACAGATAAACGTTGTTATATGGCAAAATATCAGTGTATTAAACAAGAATAGGTATTGGAAAAATAGGATGATGCTTGACTGTGCTTTTTATGCAGTTCTGTGGAGTCAATTTTTCAAGTAATTTGGAGAACAAAGGGCGTGGGAATTCAGTCCGTCAGCGCAAATTGCTTGAAGCTTCTACGTAGACAAAAGTAACTAAATACCTACGAGAAATTTCTTGATGAGTTTCCAATTCAAAGTGCTTTTACAATCATAAGTATTAAAAATCTAAAAAGCAAAAAAAGCCTTTCTGACAAATATGTTGTCAAGGATTATAGAGACATGATGCTTGATAGGATGATAAAGCATTATCTACCACACAGCAAACATCTTGCAAAATGTGAGAAAAAAAGATTGGCTGACGTAATCAACTTTTCTGATGACGTGATCATACATTAGGCATGGTGTACGTTGATGAAAATTTTCGAAATTTTGTTATTTTGTCCGAATTTTGTTCAAAATCGTACTAGTGCCATTTCTACCCATGTTTTCAGTGATTGTCTTGAGTTAAGAGTGTTTTAAACCGTTTTTCATCGTTCCCCAAAACGCTACTTTCGTTCTTTTTCGTCACTATTTCCTCATTCTTACGCTACAAAAGCCTTCCAGAACTTTGCTGTAAATCAAAAACTAGAACAAATATCAACTTCCCAGGTTTCCCAGGTAAAATTTAAGAAAGGTCAACAAAGTTCGTGCAATTAGTTTCTTCCAACGAATGTTTGCTGCCTAAAAACTACTAGGGGTTCCACACCTCTCTCATAAACCCCCTCATAAACTGCAGGGTTAAACTTTACGATTTATTATGGGTAAACAAAATTAAAAGACTCTGCAGAATTCCTTGTAGTACTCACTGGACACGATTTCATAGGGTATTCTCACGACATTGTTAACCTTCGGCCATAGTCGATCAGTAGAGCTTATCACTGCGCGCTTGTTTTCCCTCGCTCCGTATAACGCATCAACGGTGACATCAGTTTGTAGGCTATCTGTGAAGAAGGCAAAAATATATGAGACTGGTTATACTGTATCGAACACTTACATTGAACAATACAGAGTTCAAATATTTCAGTATGAATGTAACCATAATCAGCTTCCTCATTGATTCGAACTCCCCTTTATTTTCGTCGGGAGGGGAAGGTTTTCTTTCATCCATGAAATGATCACTTTCGTTTGAAGAAAAATTTTGTCCTGGACTAATATATTCCAGCTACGAACGGAGCTACAATGACACAAAATAGTCCAGGCTGGTATTTACAAGCTTGCAAGCAACGTTTCATCAGCAAAACGAGGTTCAAATTTTTCTAAAAGTTGAGCTACATCTAAGCAACAGCTCAGCCTGGGCAAGGCCCAAAATATAAAAATGTTTATGTTTGTTTCCAAAATGTTATAAAAAAAAACTAATCCAAACAAGCTCAAATGTGAATAAATGTTGTAAGTCGCCAAGATTTAGACACATATGTATGGCCGTTCAAACGCTATCGCAAAATTTTGGCAAATATACCTCCCCCTAAATAGGGTTAAGCAACATCGAGCCTCAGACAAAAAATTGTGGTGCTTATAAAATAAGCGCTTACCATAAGATTTCAGTTGAGTTTGACTCTTCTGTCTGGTGATGTCAAGGAGTTGCTATACGCACTATGTTATAACATAAATAAAATCTTCATACGATAGCCACACCCAACTTTCTGGAGAAATATCCCTGTCAATTCATGGACGTACTGTGTACGTATATGGTCCAAAAAAAGATGCAAAAACCTGTTTGAGAAGTTGGACTTGATCTGCGCTTTATCATAAGCTATAGCATATTATACATGATTCCTCCAGCTGCTGAGTGTGAATGAATCCTCCAAACTTTAAGGCCGCTTAGAACAATCACTGAGCAGAACAAAAACTTGCTGTAAAGTATTTATTTACGTTTCAATGGAATCATTTTAGTGCGAAAGAAAAGAAAAACACCCGAGTTTTTGGATTTTATCCTAGTCAAAGACTAGATAAATACATAAATTTAAGACTTTACCCTAGGAAAAAATCAGAAAAATGCTTATAAAACAAAAACGAAAATAGGTTTTGGCACAAAAGTAGGTCATTTTATACAAAAAGTTATTACGAATCGACTCGTAGCAGTTACAAGTCCATCAAAGTTGTGGTTTGAACGGCATTTACTGTGCCGATTCAAAAAAAATGCATTCCTCAGAAAACGTCAAAATGTGCTGAAAATGGAAATTTTCCCACTTCTTTTACTTACAGATCGGCAAGTCATCTCTTATTGACAGTAATATTTTTTCCCTTTACAATCATGTGCTAGCTGTCTAATTTTAGCCCAGTTTTAGACAGGAAACATTCAATCCTGGTATACTAGAGGCAATTTTAGAACAAAAATTGGTGCACTTCTGCCCAACATTTATGAAGAAACATAACAGAAATATAGCATACCTTGCAAACTTCTGATGACTGCCGTTTCAAAACGAAAAACGTTTTTTTCACGCGGTAAAAAGTATGTTTTCACTCAAAGGCTGGAGTATATCTCCATATCACAAGTAAAATTCACTATTTTTTACCCTGCGACCACTAACTGGTCATAGAAACAAACAAATAGTAGCAAATCAATGGATATCATCACAGTACAGATACAGAAAATTCAGACAATCTTAGACAAAAATCGTTGCCAAAACAGTTTGGCGAAGATATTTGTCTAAGATTGTAGGTACAGATCAACTAGCCTTTTCGTCTATTGACCTATACATCTACCATAAGGGACCCAAATTTATGGCGGAGAAAGTGCAAATGCTTGTGGAAGACTACTCAAAAACAGAGAAATGAAGACAGTGAATGCTATTGTAGTTTTCTTTTTGTGTTTTGCTGGAAAGTCTATTTGCGTACAGCCTGTATTGCGTCAATAAGATCTGAAACTCAGTGCCATTTCAATTGCTGACAGGCGCATGCGCCTTGATCCCGGATTTAGGCGCATGCGCCTTTAAGTGAGGTGTGCCTATATGCGGGGTAACAGGGTAATTTAAGAACAAACTGATGCTGAGACTATTTTCTAATCAAGATGATCAAATTTTTAAATAAAGCTAAAACTTTACCAGGACTGGATGAAATCAAATAACAATAATTTAGTTTGGTTTGATAGTTTCTAGTTCTATATTAGCTAGAGATGGCCACACTTTGAGCGAGTGGTCTCTTGAAAAATTAAGAACGAATTGTGAACAATTGAGGTATAAAATCGGAAAAAAGTTAAGAACAACGAGCCTCAGCTAAAACTTTCTGGTTCTTAAAAAAAGAGTGTAGTTCCTAATGGGTGCATATGAGTAATTCTTCAGAAAGCCTTTACTTGCCATTTTCAAATAACCATGATTACAAATTTACTCACCAAACATATGCTTCTGTTTTAATACTCGAGATGAAGCAAGTAACCCATACCAAGTAATAAAGAATCCTACGGTTAGAAATTGTGATATCCTTCTCATGATGGAGGTAATGTGTCCTCCGCAGGTCTACTGTCGGCGTGCTTTAACTCAGCAGCAAAGGAGAGCTGTTGTTTTGCTATCAAGAAGCAAGTGAGTGTGTCATATGAAGACAAGGCTTTGATAATTACCCATCTAAATTAGATTGAATTCTGGATTCCTCGTAATTTGTGATCACGGATGTCCTACACGGAATAGTTCTGTTTATGCAGGAAGCACTAAACCTGAATGCTATCTCTAACATAACTGAGCATTGTTTTGTTTGAGACTATCTGGATGTCAAGCACATTGTAAGTGAAGTTATCAACAGATGTAGTCTGTTGATAACGTATTTCTGACCGGTGTTGGGACCGAAACAGTTGAAGCTCCCACAGGAAAAAACTGCGAATTCTCACCGGTACTAAAAGCCAGTTTATCACCGGGGAAATTTTTCTACGGTGAGAAAATTCTACGAGATTATATTTTTCTCAACGTGATAAGTTTGTGCCAGGTGTTTCCCCAGAAAATTAATTTTCAGCCGTGAGAATATTGAGAAAAGCACCGTAAATTTTTTGACATTCTCACTGTGATAAATGCAGGGCAGAATTTCACATTAGACAGCGTGCAAATTTGACATATCCTCACCGTATCAATTAGCTATTTATCACTGTGACAGGCAAGGTGTAAATCTTTATTATCACGCCCTCCAAAACCACAGTTTCTCTTCGTGGCAACACCCCTTTTATCACCGTGATAGAAAAGGGGGCGAAATTGGATTTTCACCGGGCAAATTGAACGAATTTCCACGGCAGGAAATTACATTTTTTCGCAGTGTCAAATAGCCGTGTAAGCTATGATATCTCACGGTGAAATTTCGTGTTTCATCACGGTGACAAAAACAAAGAAGAGCCAAGGTGCACATTATGCATTTTACAAATTTGAAATTGCAAAAGTGTCGGTTCTATTCAGACAGTTGTCACTGGTCGACGCAGTAACCTGGTTGGCCTTGTCAAAGCTGGGTCTATAAGTCTTCCTTACAGTCAGAACATCACACAGGAATCCACGATACTGAACTTACTTCTTGCTTCTGTGTTGAGATAGCGAGGAGAGAAAAACAACTATTTTTAGTCTAGTGTTATCAAGGTGAAGCGGTTGAGTGAGTACAAAATACGGAAATCCTGAGCAGCATGCTTTCACAATTGCAACACAGCAAGCTAAAAACACTTCTATATCGCAGGGAATGTGTTGGTACACTCTCTTTTGTAAGAACAATTTTATAAGAAAGCGAACGCCAAATTGGCCTAAAAACTAAGAATAATTCCAGGCTGAGCTTTATCACAAAAATCAAAAACAACACTATTTATGCTGAAGATGTTCAAATTTTGAAAAAAAAATATTCTTAGCTAACTATGTGACATGAACATTATCATCATTCCTTTCAGTTTTGAGTGATCGTCAGCTCAAGAAGAAAGCAAATATTGATATGCATACCCTAAACAAACATACATCTTTATCAGTACTCAAGACGTTCATTAGCAGCATTGTATTTTCACATTTTGCTTAAGAGCGAATTAACAGCAAATGGGGAGGCTGGAAAGTCGGGAAAAAATTAAGAACATTGATTCTCAGCTCATATTTACTGGTTCGTATAAAAAAAGAGTGTACCACATTACACCATAGCAGAATCATTGGCAACCCTACCTTCCACTTGAAAAACCCAAGTTTAGAACTACTGACATAAATAGGAGCTGCAGCGTAGCACGGCCATGGTACACCTTTTTTTTTACAAGCATCTGGTAATTTCAGTTCAGCCTGAAATATGCTTAAACTTTTCGTGGTTTCAGGGTCCATTTATGCTGACCATATGCTTAATTTGTCGCAGTCTTGAATCACGACCATATAGCTTCTCTGACACTGAAAGATCATGTGAAACAAAAAGTTGCCAAATTTTATAGCTGAGCATTTAGAAAACATATTGAAAGGGTCCCATAAAACTATGAGCAACAGCAATAAGTTAAGTTTTGCAAAACCAGAAGAAGCAACATTCATAGAAAGTAACTACTGGTGAACCTCATTCACAGGCTTGGTGTATGCTTATCTCATGCTTAATTTTTTAAAAAATCTCAGCCTCAATATGCTTATAAGCTTTATGCTTATAAAAAAAAAGGTGTAGCTTCAGCTCCCCTGTGAAGTATTTCATCATGAAAAACATTCCTTCTTCCTATGAGCAATATTGACGCGGTGCGGAACCATCCGCGAGGCATTTCTTTGGCAAGAGGTACTAAACCAAATAGACAGCATAGTCCCTTCAAACTCCCATATTCACCTCTCGCATCAACTCTCACTTGATGTAACTGCAGACTGACTGATAAACCCACGTCGTTGTTTTCGAAGCAGCTGCGAAGCGCTGTATTCAAAACAACTTCCAAAAAAAAGACAACCTCAAAAGACCCAGTCCTGACATATCCTTTACGCGCTAGGTACCACTGGGAACTGGGAACTAAAGTGATACATTAAAATAGTTGTGTCAACCCATGTCCCAGACAACAAAGGTAACAATAGGAGGCAGTTTCTCGAAATAATAGTGAACTGCGTTTCCTTGGCTTCCTTTCACATGCATACCATGTTTTGTGAAAGGAACAATTAAGAACATGTTGATTGGGCGTTTGGGCGGCGCCCAGTTTTCGGAACTCAATGCATTTCATGCTCCAATCGTCTTTGCAGCAGTTGCGGCTTGACTCTGTGTGCAAGAGCTGGGAAGCGACTTCTGAAGATCGAACAAGAACTTGAGGAGAAGAAATATTTCAGAGGTACGTTCTTTTAAGTGTGTGTCTGCAGCACATATATATATATATATATATGTAGGCAAATCACCAAAAGTGTCCATAGTAACTCTCTTAGTGCTGCAGCACATATATATATATATGTAGGCAAATCACCAAAAGTGTCTATAGTAACTCTCTAGTTTCCAAGAACGTAAAGAGACAAAAGTGAAGAACATGCTAAGAACACTACGACCTTGATCGGAAGAAAATAGTTCTGTACAAGTAGGATTTTATGCAGATTTCATGGCAAAAGACTCATTGTATAGCAGTCAAGAATTATGTTATCACAGTGAGCGCTGGGGGTTCGCCCTCGCTGAAACATCAACTTTATAGCCATTTCATTTAGTTACAGTATTTATACGGAAGAAGAAAATTTTTTCTCCCTGCAGAAAATGACTGTTTATTCGAAGTTTTCGAGAGAACGAGAATTGTTAAGTTAGAACATGCAATTTTTAAGAATATTTAGCAACTCCCAAGCAACTTTCCTTTTATGTGTGTTTTGAGCACTTTTTCGTGGCCACAAGAGACATTGTTGTTTGCAACGAAAATACAGTTATAGTCCCATGTAACCTGATGTGCTCATTACTTGCTCTTGGTTTTTAAAATATCTGGATGTTGGATGTTAGGAAGTTAGAAGTTATCAGTGTATCAAGATTCCTGATTTGAGGCTAGATTTTTTTAACGTTTTCATGGAAGTTTGGCATTGCTTTCAGGCTAA
The DNA here is from genome assembly GCA_027575255.1 of Scolionema suvaense. Classification (NCBI taxonomy): domain Eukaryota; kingdom Metazoa; phylum Cnidaria; class Hydrozoa; order Limnomedusae; family Olindiidae; genus Scolionema; species Scolionema suvaense. The sequence goes on from JAOBRC010281129.1 coordinate 12,701, forward strand.
CTTTCTGATCAGGAGGTGTTCTTATAAAACGTTGGTGTTCGACTCGACTGAGGAAAAGATGATTCAGTTCTGACAAACTTGTTTTACCTAAATCAGCCAAACTCTGCAATCTCTGAAGATATGCGTTTCAGTCATTTAGATGCATGGAAGCAGTTGCTGGGCCAATTTGGCAAGGATTTGTTCATTCTTTTTTTTTTATGGGAAACAGCAAATATTAATCCTCGTACACATTTGTTCGCCACTCCATGGTAGGCCTGCATCTATAAAACTGCTTCTATAAAAAGGGGAGAAGAAATGTGTCAGAGCATGCATCTTTTCAGAACGAAGTGGGCAGTGTTTTATGCGTTTTTGCATGAGATTATTTTGTTTTAATAACTGAGAACATATTTATTGTAATATTCCGAGTATCTCCAGTGTAACTAGAAATATGACTGATATTTAAAATGATACTTGACTGCCATGAATTGAATACCACCTATCGAACCTGTAGTGGGGGAGAATCCTTCTACTTTTACGGGAAAACGTTCTGATATTCTGACGATGTTCTCGACTTTCGGCCCTTGCAAACCTAATATTCTATAAGATTTTGTTATCACTTATGATACGCACGTAAACGCAAAGCACCGTCTTCTACTTCAGATGAAGTATTCTGACGCATATGATGACAGGTTCACTCTTCTTGCATATGAATATTCAGAAAAAAGTAATATCTAATAAAAAAGTAACAAAATAACTCAAACTTTCTTAAAAGTTGATGAGAGTATTTTAGATTCACGTGTTACTTACTGCATTTAAATTTCGAATTGTTTCGGCAACTGATTGATTCTGCGTAGCTACACCGTTTTTTATGAACAACACCGATTTTTTATTTCGCCGCAAAATGTTCTTTAACTCTTGTTTAGATTTATCGCCTCTTAGATGCAATCCTGCCTTACTGTACCCTCTTAGTAGCTGTTGTGTTTTTCTAAGACTTTGCTGTTTCATGACTAACTTTGTTCTGTTCTGTTTAGATGTAATAGATTCATTAG
>JAOBRC010281240.1:0-13727 GCA_027575255.1 Scolionema suvaense
AGTCACTAACACATTCAAATTTTGTTTCATCATGACTCATACTTCATTCATCCAAACCAATTAATCCTTGCATATAACAACGATCTCTAATTGGCTTCTAATAAGAAGCCAAGAACCACTACTTGTAACAAAAATCTAATCGTTTTTTTGGAAACATGATGAAAGGTACTACATGTATCATTTCCAGCTTATCTGGCATATGCTAAGGTGTCAATGCTCCCCAGTCTTTGCCAAGGTCTCTCAATGCTGCGCAACAACCCTGGTGTAAAATTTGAAAACCTAGTTTCAAGTTTTAATTCTGGCCTTATCTCACAACCAAAGCAAATACTCATGGAGAAGATCAGTGAAATGGTTTCGAAAAACTCAGTCAATCGTATGCCAAAAACGGTAGTCAGTGAAACTGCTTAAATCCCTGTAAGAGGGTCCGTCTCACTGAGTGTTTCGTACAATTTGTTTTCTTTTGAGGAGCAGTGTTGATGGAGCAGTTTTGATGTCACTGACTTATCACGATACTACAACCCAGACCTTCTTCCCACTCTTCCGAATCTCCAAGATGGCAACAAGCATAACGTAAAACAGGCATCGAAATTAAATTAGGATAGTTGTAAACAAAATGCAATAGGGAATAAAACTGCTAAGAAGGGAGTCCTCGTGCATGTTGCTAAGGTGTGAGCTGAAATTATTCTGGACAATATGGCTGGTATGCAATTGCTTCTCTAGGGTAAACTCAAAAAATTTATTTTTTGTGAACCAATTCTATCAGAGACTGCATTTTCAAGTATTTTTTTGTTCTTATCCTCGGAATGGACTAAAGCACATTGTTGGATGTAGGGAGTGCAACGGGAGTGGTTGTCACCCTCAAACGTTCCCATGAAATTTTATAGCCACAAACTTTGATGCTGAAGTGTGCCTCTTGTCTTGTACTAACGGCCAGTTTCTGCGTGGAACTAGGAACTGGGACCCATTTCTAGACAATGAAGCGAAGAATGATAGCAACACCATTGTTAGTGTGTTTCTGAATGGCTAGATTGTGTCACGTAAAGGCTGAACAATTTTGGATTTCACAATACAGGGCTTCAAAATTTTCAACATAATACACCTTTGGCATGCTCACTTCTCATTATTGCGCAATGCATTGAGCATGGTGACTATCATGTCATTGCCTCGTTTCTATTTGATATGAGTCTGGTAGGAATGAGGAGCAGGATATGTGACATGGGCTGGGTTTGTGAAGTATGAGCATGATAGAGTGAGGTTTTCTTGTATGAAAAGTATAAAGGTAGTTGAGTTCTGGCTACATTTTACATGGAGAAAAATATGAATCTTAGTGACTGTTTTTAAAAATGCTGGAAAACCTCGTTAAAATCTGTAGCTTAAAATAGTATTCTGTCCATATTTTGAAAAATTTGAGATAATATCAGAAATTGCTGCTCTTGGTTCAGCCCATGCAGTATCTACTGCTTCCATTTGTTCCTTGCCTTGTTCTGAAAAAGTGGCCTGAGAGTTGCCGCTTGTAACTTGCTGTAAGTGCATATCCTCCCTCCTTGTGCCTGCTCCAGATGAGTCGCAATTTTCTCACCAAGAAGTTAATGCATTAGCTGGACCTGTAGACCTATGGGCAAGCCTCACGTTTGTTGGGGAGAAAAATTTACTCATTAGCTGCAATTTGTATGTGTGTGAGATGGTATTTAGGACTTAAGGTATGTGTAAGTCAAGGAAGTACCCACAAAATGTGAGTGCATTTATCGGGACTTTTGAGGGTAGACCATGTTCTGTTCTGCGTGCAGCTAATAATCAATTAGTCAATGTTCACAAATTTCCTTTTGCCGTAATGTCTTTTTTTAATGTGCACAATCAAGTAAAGATATTCATATCATTTCTGTACCGAACTTCGTGTGTCATTTTCACGTGTTTCATTGTAAGCGCATCCCTCATTTCATCAGTGGCTGCAGTTTTCTGATATTTTCTAAGATTCAAAGTGGAACGTGCATGTAGACTACTGCTTCGGTTCTCTCATTTGTTGTATCACTTCGTTTTGTTGCAGGTGATTTGTCATGCTAGAGCACAAAATACGCCAACCCAAGCAAAGTGTGTAGTTACCAAGAATGCTCCTCATAATGACTTTGTGGAAAGAGCTCCTCATGTGAAATTTTCCACACCGTTATGCCCACGGCAGACATCAGAAAATGCAGAATCGTTTGAAAGATGTTCATCTAATGCCACAAGTTCGAGCTGCTTAAGTAACCCAATTATTGTGTCAAACAAGAGCAAAACATTGTTGACAGTAAAACGCTCTTTAAGCTATCCAGTAGAAAGTTCATTGCATTTTGAAGAAAGCATGCATGATGACTCAGTGCCCATTCATGATCATGGAGTAAACTTTCAGAATTCTCTGAATACGTCTTCGAACACGTCCAGCAGTACAGTACAAGTGACCCCTTCAAGCATAGCAAATGCATTTACTTCTCCTGGCCTCGAAAATATATCTAGTACAGTAACTGAAGTAAAGCTTTGCGATGACGAGATATTTGCTCTTATCAACGATCTACCTAATGCTGTGGCGCACCCTGTTACCATTGCGTCTAGCAATCATAGTGTTGTCAGCCAGTCAACTACGTTGACTTCCGAATGCAAGAAAGATTCTGACTTACCTATTGTTGATGCTGGTAATATTGTTTCGATTTCAGTTGCAGATTCTTTGGATAGTGTTTCACATAATCAAACACAAGACTCTACACATGACATCGTGGTTAGTCAATCCAGTGACGTTTACACTGCGCACCAGAATGGACCTGACCTTCACACTGTGCATGAGAATGGACCTGACCTTCACACTGTGCATGAGAATGAACCTGACCTTCACACTGTGCATGAGAATGAACCTGACCTTCACACTGTGCATGAGAATGAACCTGATCTACATGAGTTTGATGGTAGTGAAGCATCCAGCCCTGGTGACTTCGGTAATATTTCACCGTGCAGTACACATATTAATAGTTTGGAGGCAGAAGATGTGTCGATGGACCCTTCTGATCTCCCTCAAAGCTTTGGTTCTCCACCAAAGCCAGACAATGCCATGCCTCATTACGATGACAAAGAAAGCCTCGCATCTGATCTGCGTGTGTTGTCTGAGGGAGGATTTCATGAAAAGGAGGAAGATGCAGTGTGTTCTAGTGTGAATGTTTCAGTTTCTGACAGAAAAGGTGCTAGTTGTTGTGTAGTGGATGAAGTATTACAAACTGATCGAGTTGATGTATTTATGGAAGCAGCTCAATCAGATTTGACTGATGTAGCGAATGTTTCTCCAGATTGTGAAAGAAGTAACTGCTTATCTGCGCTGTCTGCTTCATCTGTGATTACTTCTGGGAATCTTAGTAAGTCGGTGGAGTTGCTGGTGGACAAGAGTATTGTAACTAGCTATGTGTCTGGACATGATGGGGGTGGTCAAAGTGCATCTAATGCTGATATGGAATCTCCTTCACCCATCAGTAACACTTCACCCACAGTTCTGGAACAGAAAACCTTTGAGTCCATGCCAGAAAATATCTCTTCAGTACTAACAAATGAACCTATGCTTTCATTAGTACCTGACGCTTCAGGCTCCACTCCTAGTGAGCGTTTGCCACCTGAGGGAGATTACTGCATAAACGATGGCAACACGCACAATTCTGCTGCAGTGCTTGGTTCGGGAACATCTTCTGGCGTCAGTCAGGCTTTACTCAAGAATATTCTTCGACATTCAGGATTACAAAACATCTCGTTTACCAGAACAGATGAACAGATCTCTAGTTCCCCTATGATTATCACTCTGGCTAGCTCTTCATCGGCAGCAGAAGTTATTGATTCTTGTAAGATGACGAAAACTGTAAACAGTGTAACTCAAGCCTATAATTCTGATACACTGAATGATGTAGGTAGTAATTCTGCCCCAATCATAGCAGGTGAAAGTGGCACCACTGCCGTCTTGTTCTCTCAAGCCGCTGTACCAACTATTTCGAGTGAACTTATTGCTACAATTTGTAACATGATATGTACTGTTTCTGATACAGCAAGTTGTTCTGATCGCTCCATTACTGTTGAAACTTCCATTTCTGGGGCTGTGTTACCCAGTCCATCAGGTGATACAAATAAATGCTCTGCATTGTTTAATCCTGTGTCCTCTTCTTCGCATGAACTAGTGGCAACAACAGCCAGTGCTGAAAGTCTTGTACCCCAACAAACATCTGATATTGCTCCTTCAAGAACTGAACAAGAAATGAGTCCGTCTTCTCCGTCTCCTGGAAATCATCCTGTTATAATATTTCCTGGATTAGACACTGTCCCTGAGGAAGTCACTCATGAGATGGAGGGGTGTAATGTTCCTCAGAGGGAACTGTCAACCGAATGTTCTGGGAAGCAACCCACTGATGAGTTTGTGAATTCCAGCTCTCCGTCGGATTTTGCTGCTGGCGAATCTGACAGTTCTGCTTGTGAAGGGCATGGGAAGAAAACGAAAACTAGGAAGAAGCCTGCCCAGAAGAGAAAAAGGAAGAAAACAGAGCCAGTGGAATTTAACTACGAGGAAAAGGTGAGTCCATTGCAAGAGCGAAGCCAAAATTGATTTTCTTGTTACTCCTTTTGTCGATTGGTGTAATACTCTAAATATTCATGACAGATCTTTTGTAATTGCAGAGGTGTAACCTATGCATGAAATACTATGCATGTTAACTACCCTGATGAGACTCAGCATGTTATGTCACATCTCTTGTTCCAATCCAGTTTGCTAAGATAGTCTTGGTGCTACAGTGGCTGGTTATATTTTAAGTTACCCGGTGAAGCTGAGCTGCGATTTCTTGTTTGCTGTTGATTGAAATTATTAAATGAAAGTAAGAGTTTCTTGATTATGTTCCATCTTGCATTTCATCTGGTACTATCATGAGAGGCATGTCTCACTTGATGTATTCGTATTTCATCTTTTAGTATCGCGAGAAGCTGGAAGACTTGGCCATGTTATATTTCAACTTGGTGAAGGTAAGACACATCACATTGATTTAGGCTCCGCCTTTGACTGTGCAATGTTCTGAAGTTTTTTATTTGATTAATCAGATGGTATCTTCTGAATCATGTTAGGTATAGCTACTGTTACGTTTCTAGCTGGAAATGACTTGATGAGAGAAAGTGGACAGATTGTTGTCTATGACTTTTGAGTTTAAGTTAATGTCTTGGCAAGAATTTCTTTCAAAGATTCCCCATTTTAGGGATGATGGACTTGGAAATTAGCATCTTTGAAAAAGGGACAAAGTGTTCTATTTTTGGACTCCCGCTTTAGCAGAAGAGTCCTATAAAATGACGTCTGTCCAACCTTCCGTCTGTCACCAACGCATTTTCCCGGGTAACTGCTCAATGAATTTTTCTGACATTTGGTGTGAAGTTGACAATCCGTAATTTAGGAAAGGTGATGGAACCGGAATTTTGAAAAAAAATTTTGTTTGGCTTGCAGGTGGCAATTTATGCCCAAAAATGCCCATTTTTAGGGTTTTTTAAGAATTCTTCAAATTCTGTTCATTATTTTTTTGTAGTTTTAGGTGTGAAACTACAGGGCAATAGTAGTTATGTGTGGACCACATGTCATATCTGGCAAACTCTCATTCGGCTTGCAGATGGCAGTTTATACACGGCCAAGAAAGGCGTTTTTTATGTTATTTTCCAAATAATTCAGAAACTGTTCATCTGATTCTTGTCATTTTTGGTGTGAATATTAGGGGCAACTCTGCAAATGTTTTGATCCAGATGCCATGTCTCCTGAAAATCTCGTTTGGCTTGCGTATGCCAATTTATGTCCAAAAATGACGATTTTCAGGGTTTTTCCTCGCACGTCATGAATGGTTATTCTGTTTATGTTATTATTGGTGTGTATATTTGAGGCAACTGTACAAATGTTATGAACCATTTGCCATATCTCCAGACAATCTTGTTTGGCTTGCAAGTGGCAATTTTACGCCAAAAATTGTGTTTTTCATGTTTTGTTTCGAATATGTGAAAAACTGTTCATTTGATTGTTGCCATTTTTGGTTTGAATATTAGGGGCAACTCTATGCATGTTTTAAATTATATTACATATCTCCTGAAAATCTGTTTTGACTTGCAGGTGGTAATTTACGTCCAAAGATGGTTTTCAGGGTTTTTTTCAAATTTGTCATGAACGTTTCATCCGTTTTTTGTCATTTTTGGTGTTATTCATAGGGGCCTCTCTGCGTACCTTATGAACCATGTGCCGTGTCTGAGGAAAATCTTGTTAGGCTTGCAGGTGGTAATTTGTGTCAGAAAATGGCTATTTTCAGGTTTTTGTCCAAATGTGTCAAGAATTTGTTTATCTTATTGTTTTTGGCGTGGCGTGATCTTAGGGGAAGCAAAGCATATATCCCATGCTTTATATCTTGGGAATATATTGTTCTTCAGCATGTGGGTGGCAATTTATGTCAATAATGGCTGTTTTAGGGTTTTTTCATAATGTTTCAAGAACTCTTCATTACATTTTCGTGATTTGTTGTGCAAATCTTATGTCTTACGTGTTATTCTCTTCTTTGATCTGACACTGAGATTTTTAATTAAGTTTGCAGGAGTCCACTAATTATGTGACTGGTCTTTTTAAATTTCTGGGGTTAGCTATAAGTTGATTGTAATATTTACTTGTTGAAGACTACCTTGGCATCTAATCCTGCGTTGCTACTGAAGTTTCTACTGACAATGGAAACCAGTGAAAAGGAAGGATGGAGCACTTTAGAGGTGAGTGGACGAATATAGGAGATGCTTGATTAAGGAATCTAATGAATCTGGTTTGCATGCATGTCACTCAGATTGTGCTCTGGGCTTGATATGCAAGCCGTTCTGCCTGTTGTTTTGTACTCCTGTGTTCTGTAAAGCATTGTGAAATAAGGTCAGTCCTTCATACCGAACAATTTCACTCAAGAAACCAATTAACAAATCTTATAAATTTTCTGTCCATGGTTTTATGAGGGGTGAGGAAAAGTTATACTGTCATTATGTGGAAGTTCAATTAGTGGATATAATATTTGTATTAAGTATAAAATTTTCAGTATGCTAGCTAGGCAGTGTTTTTTGCAAAAAGTATTTACAAAATTATCTTGCTTTTGGCATGAGGTTGCTTGGTAATAATTTTACACTTTTGGCTAAATTCTCTTCTTAGATCTGTTGAATTTTTCGTGTGTAAGTTCTTGAGGTATTTTTAAAACATGTTTGTTGATAAATTATATCGAAAATGATGGCGTTAACTCCTTGAGTCAAGATTATCTTGATCTTGACCAAAGTTGTTGAAGGTTACAAATCAAAGTGTTTTCTTGATATCAATTTATGCTCTGTTACCTATTTTTCTCGTTGTTGTGGGAGTGTAATGTTGCTACCCTCCTCTGCAATGTGTTATAAATTGTTCATTGTCTCAGGTACTTATTTGAGCTTGTTTTAAAATTATCTAATGATCTGATTATATCAGAAAAGCTCTGGTAAGGAGAAAATCGCCTTCTGTGGGACTGCATTGAAATACATTCATTGTTTTGGACCACGATGATGATGATTGTCAGCACACTTTGTAATGACACTCAGACCATGAACATGACATGTGATATAACTTCAACTTTCTTAGCCTTCATTCAAGACCCTCACGATTTAAATCGTTGTGTGGGGTCTTTGCGTCAGCGAGCAATTTGCCGTCTAGTGATTGCGTACAATTATACATACATGCAGATTACCACAACTGACTCAGGACATTCTATACACATACCTGTTTCCAATTCGCAACCCCTCTAATAAATTAGTAGATGCAAACACGTTTGCTCACAAAGCGTGTGCATAATTAGTTAACAATGGACCTTGGAAAACCAGCTGGACAGCAAATCCGGCTCTGATGCGAAGACCTTATACAAAGCATGAAGTAAGGGTCTTGAAGTAAGACTACAACTTTTGTGAATTGTAGATTTGTTCTCTGCTCATCACTTCACTTTCACTCAGTGCTAGGTTTTACTAAAGCCATACCTGTCTTAGCTTTTAGCGATTCTGACTTAACCTTTTGCATGCGGAATGGCTCAGTGGTAGCGCGGTTACCTTGTGCACACGTCGAGGGTTCAAGTGTTCGAATCCCGTCGGCTGCTAGTGGTAAACGCAAAATACTAATAAGGCTTACTATAGGCGTAAATTATTTTAGCTGTCACTTACTGAACACGCTGTAGAGCAGTTTTTGTTCCAAAGTACCTGTAGTTCCGCAATTGTTGGGTAGGCAAAGTGTGCAAGTATAATTGTTGGTGATCTTTGAGTGGCTGACTTCATCTTCAATCAAGTCTTCAAGAATGTAAAGATCAGGGCAAGTGTACTACATTAAATTGAAAATTCCCATGGCTTTCTGCCGTGTATCCTCCTAAATCATTAGTTAAACTGCGACTGTAATGCACTTCGCGATTTCTTGTTGTGTAAGATACAAATTCAAATCAGTGTTGCGATAAATGTCTACATTGAGGATATTTTCAGGACAGAACTTTTGTTTTGTGCGCAATCAGGATATGTTCAGAATTAAAACAAATTTTACTCAGCTTGTTAATCATGGCTCAGATTGATGCCAAAAAATGACCTGATGTTTATGTAACCCAATGGCTTGGCTGATGAATGATTATTAGAAACGTTTCACTATACAAGGCTATCAGAAGCCTCATAGTCCACCTCAGAACATCGAAACGTATTGTTAAGATTTTAGCTATAAGTGTTAAGTTAAATTGTGGATGTTCAGCACTTTAGGTCACAATTTAGAGCCAGTGAATGATGTCCGGTATGCAGTTGTCTAAACTTCATTGAGAGATGATCTGCAGCGATTTTGTCACAAATCAAATGAACATGGAAACAAGTTGAGACAAATTACACTAAATTGTAGAGAGCAAGCCGTTGTAATAATTAGAACTTCATGTTTAGATTACCAGAAACAGCCCTCAGTAAAAATGGCTGCATAAAACGCAGTGTGTATGTAATTTGTTTGTGATTTAGACGTACAACAAGATTTCAGTGCTGCTTGCGGAATATCCACAATTGATCGATGAGTTTGTTCGATTCATGGGACAAGAAGAAGCCAGACATGTGGGAAAGGTGAGCATTACATGGATTGTTTGTAATTGATTGGTGTGCGGATGTTTAATAGATGTTTACTCCTTCTCCGAAACAGTGTTTCAAATGATCTTCTCAACACTAAACTAATTGTAAACTGAACCGTAGAAATCATTGACTTTATTTAATACATGCTTCGTGAATCTCAAAAAAAGTGTCCTGAAAAAAACTATTAGCCAAACAGAGAATTTTGAGCAAGTTGCCCCAAGGGGATATTTTAGCTTTCATTTGAACACAATGCCCTCAGCGATCAATTGAAACGATGCCCTTTTATACCTTTTTATTTTAAATTTTCTAATATAGAAGAAAGTGCTGGGTTCAGCTCCGGAACAACTTGTCTTCCACACCAGGTTTTTCAATTGGACAGATTTTGTTGACATCCATGGTATGCCTTTGTGTACTTAGGATCTGTTAACGTTCTTCGAAGCAACAACGCCACAATCAAACAAAAATCCTTGCAATTTGATTGGCCGCTGGTGTGTTCGACTTCAACAAAGGCGTCTCACGAAGTTGACGCAAATTTTTCAGATCGCCTCTTGAATGCTACTGTGTGATACAAATGCCCATAATTCCACATCCAGACTTACATGATGCGTCGATTTTATCTGTAATTTATCAGATTCGTTGAAACATAAAACCCACCAGCATATATTTAAAAAAAAAGTTCCCTTTAAATTTTAGTTAGAGCTTGTGCGTTATTAACAACTGGAAACAAAAAATGGCACCTGGAAATCATCCAACTTTAGATAGGCATCATTGGCAGGGAGACCATCTGGCATGGTACAAGATGTTGATGTTCAACAGCAAGGTGAAAGGGTAAATGACATGCGTTTCCCCCGATAGACGGTGTCCAGAATAAGAAATAATATGGCGAGATTGGTCAGGAGCTGTGGTAAAACGTCACAGGGAGGTGGTGTTGGTTGGTTGAAAGGAGAGCCCAGCTCTGAGTCACAGGCGTAGACGTGTTCGGTGCATTAATGGAGAACCGTTCATAGCCCAGAGAAGGAAAGAAGGTGCTACAATGGCAGGTCACAATCCAGTCTATATTCAGGTTTCGGTTCAGCCAGAAAAACTTTACATGTACATGTCACTGAATTCTGAGTGACTGACAGCAGGCGAGTAGGTTGCACACAACACTCATTATTGGCCTCTCACTACAACCTTGGCTCACAGGTGACTGCTTTTATCCCACAGAGGATAACAGCAACCCCCTACTTCGGTATCAAAGCCATAGACCTCCTCACCATTTTCCAACAGGAAGTTTGACTCATTCAATACAGTCACTGTATTTGTTTTCTTGGGGAAGTGGGCTCCTCATCAAGTAAGATTTCATCCTGAAAAGGGTGTGCAGTAAAAATTCTTAAATCAAACTCGTACCCAAACATCGACCATCATACTGTTGCCACCCGAGCCCACTAGCGCCATGAGCATGGCATTTATCTCGAACTGCTTGAATCTGGCAAAAAAAACTAGCATTCCGTCCGTGACCCTAGTCTTAGAGAGTTGGTGACTTGTCTTGACGACATGTCACTAAGAAGTACCAGGGACAAGAATTCTCAGTAAGTAGACGGATTGGTCGCTGGGTTCAGTGCATGTGGTTGGCAGTATAATCCGCTTCCCCACACGTAGAGACCCAGTGTGCAGGAGCCGTTTGTTCTGATGACTCATAGGGAGGTGGTGTGGTTTCTTTCTCTGATGGTACAGTAGTGTTGGAGTACTGCTGTAAAAGACAACATAGCAAGTCTGTATGAATTAAGATATAGTTTCCTACGATAAGGTAGCAAATTCACTTCTATAATGTATTATCCGTATCCAGCGTCATTCTGCTTACTTTCCATAGGAATAATATGAAGTTGATATGGAATTATTGTGGTGAAGCATAAAAGGCATGAAAGTGAAAACATATAAAATTCTGTAAAATTTACCCTAGTAGGTTAATATTATCATTTTGCTGTGGCTCACTGGCTCTTGTCAGTTCATTGGAGCCCTAAACATGGGTTACCATTCTCTTTTTGTCTCTTTTAGTTCCTGAAGTGGCAAGAATTTGAACGAGTCAAGAAGTTCATGCTACATTGTCAAGTGAGTGTTTGCTCGAGTAGATCATGTAGATGTACTGTATGTAGAGTTGTATCATAGGCACACGTATCATCAGGTGTGATGCTCTGCAATGATCCTGAAGAAAAACAGCTTAGAGCTCTGGCATACATTCCCTTTTACTGTATTCCTGATCTGAAAGAGGATGGTTGTTCTTTAAGTAAGGCTGAAATTGAACTAAACCTTTAGAGTCAATACCCGGGGACTCTTATGAAGATACCAAGGCAAAGCCACTTTCTATCAGTTTATCTCTATCTCCCCACCCAATCATGTTCCTTAATTTGATTTAATGTTTTACGTCTTCTTGTAAAATGTCTGGTCTGGAAAAGCTTTTTGTTTTTCTTTTTGTTTATCCTTCTCAGGCTCACGTTTTTCTTTGTGGTTCTCTTTCTTAAAGTGTAGAAATTATTGTAAGGCTTGTGAGGACCGATAGTTAGTTCGACCGACCGAGTGTTTCGGGTATTCGACTTATCGAGAGTCAACTGCATGTTTGCAGTTTGTGAGCGTCTGATATTATCATTTCAATTTTTTTAGGAATTCTTCCATCGTACTCCAGCTTTGCTTCCAAAAGTTCTCAAAAGAATCAGCAACATTATCGAATATGAAGATGATCAACGAAGGGTAAGAAATAATCATTGTTGCATTCTTTGTGGTTTACTCTGCAGGTAAATGCTGGGCTTCAATTTAGCTACCACTGTTTGTAGATATAAATTTCATTTTTCATCGCCCAGATGCTTGCGGCTCTAGCGCAATACTTGTGCAATGCATGGGACCGTAAACTCTGAAGAATAGCTTGGGCTTTTTATGTACCTTAATGGTTAGCATAACATACATTTTGACTACTCCAACCTAACAAGGGGGGTGGTTCCAACTTCCACTATAGCTATGGCCATGAAATTTTGACCACTTATTCTTGCCCATAAATGAGGGTGAAGTTCCGAATTTTCATCCCACAGGTGGTCTTGTCTGCTAGTTACACGCATTTGAAATTTGTAGACTGGCAATTCAGTTTTCCATAGGAACCAATATAAAAAAATTTAATTTGGCCAAAAACACTTGGCAATAAGAATTTCTGACCAAAACTGATGTATTAAGGCTGGGAAAGTTGCGTTTTAATGGTAGCGCAAGGAAGAAAACATTATATCGTCCGAAATTTAGATTTTTATAAGTCCCAAAATATGGAAAAAATTTGGACTTTACCCCCCATTTTTTCATGAATTTTGTCAAATTAGGCGTTTTCTGAAAAAGCTCGGTGAAAGCTATCATTTACCGTATTGCTTCGATTAAACACCCGGGGCGTTTATTAAATTTTTGGACTTTTTAGGAGGGCGTCTATTCGAGGGGGCGTTTAAAAGAGGGTGGGCATCTATTACATTTTTATGAAATTCTTCTTTTTTTCTTACGTACAAACTTTATATATCAATAAAATATAGACTGGATTACTTGTCAATATCATCGTAAACATCATCTTTTTCATGTTTCCATATACTTACAACAAATAAAAGCCCCAAAACTGAAGTAATAATGTAGCGGTGTAGCTAGTTGAGGGGGGGGCGTTTATTGAAAAATCTCCTGAAAAAGGGGGCGTTTAAAAGAAGGGGCCGATTAATCGAAGCATTACGGTAAGCCCCAAATCGTTGAAAACAATTGCACAGTCGTGAAGTAAGAGCCAGAAATTTGACGAAAAATGACATTACCCCCTTTTAAAAAATGTCCATATGGCCCCTGTTATAGGTATGACGACCAAATTTGCACCAAAAGATGCGCAAGTAAATTCTGTCGAGACTTGCAAAAATTTGCTACAACAGCTTCAGCCGTTTTTTCACAGTAAACAATATTAGATTTACCGTTTTGTAATATTCCCCTACATAATTAGTGCCAAAGCCCTAAAATTGAGGGCTAAATTTAAATTGTCCAAATTTTTGTTCAAAAAACACCCAAAAATGTGTCCAACGAGCTTCAACAAAATTCTCATATCTCAACGGATTTCACCCAAATTTGTTGTGAATATTATATAAGATACATGTAAGATAAGATAATGCACGATTGAAGTAAATTGCAGCAAAATAGGGTTAACAGGGCATGCATCGAAGATTTAGCAGTCACTATTAGATCAATAAGAGGTGAAATCAACCACGACTTTACTTACCTAACTGAGTATTTTGTAACTTGACAGATAGATTCCCTGGATACGGAAATTTCAATTGATGTGAAAACTATGTTTACACCTATAGCACATTTGCACTTAAAGCCTTGTGAAGTTCACTGATTTTGTTGCATTTTGTGCTTGATTATGCCGAAATATTTCATTTTAGGGGAAACTATGAAGTACTGTAAATCTTTAAATTTGAGTTGCTAATAACATGACATTTTGCATGCCTCGTTCGATTTGGGGTATGATTAGGTGAAAAAAAATTGGACTTGGTTAGTCTGCATCTTGGGATCAATGAGAGGGGGCACATGGATGGACCCAACGTGAAGTGCAAAGCACG
>JAOBRC010281351.1:0-10659 GCA_027575255.1 Scolionema suvaense
TGCTTTCTGTTATTGGAAAGTGTCTTTCAAGGAAAATTTAAGTGCCGTCGTGTGCCGTCGCTCTTTTTGAAACCTGGTGGCAATTTTTTTGCCGTCGCTCAAAGTCCTAATTGCGAGGGCTGGTATACTCCCCCTCCACAAAGGGGGGTGGGGGTAGGACCTTCCGGAAAATTGCCTTAATGGGAGGAGGGGGTAACGTAAAATTCTCCTTTTGTTGGGTTGTAGACCATAATGGGTGGGTAACAATATAAATGGGTGGCATTACGAAAAATTCACTTGTTCTGTTTGACGTATAAATGTGCATGTATTCAAATCTAACTGTTGTGTTCATTTGTCCTTTGGGACACAGCTAAAACTCTCTTGAAAAACATTCCTTTGTATTTTCTCTTTCCTATCTTGTGTCTCAAATTCTTTTGTTGGTTGATGTTTGCGATACGATTTGAATGCCGCTCCATGTCTCAGAATCGTCGGTAAAATGGGGTGAGGGAGGGGGAGGGTACACGAAAAATTTGAGTAGGCAGGTAGGTGTAAATGGGGTAGTTATATTATAAATGGGGAGGCGGGGAGGGGAGGGTTGAAAGCCTCTACACGCACTATGGTTCACCTTCTCTGAGGGTCTGAGAACATCTGTCTATTAGATATGAGATAATCATATACACTTGGTTTGCACACCAAATTTGGGCTTGCCGGGCTACCTATCAAAATAAAAACAGTAGAATAGTCATGCGCATTATGATTGTGCACATGCACTAAAAGTTTGCAGAACGCTATAGATGCGGCACACTTCATGTGCATGCATATATTATATTCCCTATAAGAATTTTGCTAGTGATATGGTATGTTGTTACCTTATTGGACAAAGCAATATCGGACGAAATTGTCGACGGACAAAATTATTCGTCGGACAAAATATTTGTCACCCTCGGAAATTTCGTCACATTTGTCTGACAAATGATTTTGTCCGGCAGATAATTAATTAGTCCAATTTTAATTTTAACGCATCGATTTTGTTGGCAAAAACTCTTGGTCTGCAGAAAGTAATGAATTTTCCAGCAGTAGATGAAGACCTACTTTATAAGCGGGAAAACAAATTTTAGGCAGGCAAATTTGAAATTTTGTTTTGGACAAAATTTTTCGTCGGACAAAAAATATGTGTTGGACAAAATATTCATCGGATAAAACTATTCGTTGGACAAAGCTTTCGTCGCCTTCGAAAAAATTTGTCACTTTTGTCCGACATTGTTTCGTCCGATAATAAAGGTATGTTATTAACAGATCGGGGGCAGGCAGATGAATGAGTAGAGGTTGCAGCACAGATGCCACTGGTGCACTGCTAGCCATGTGTCAGTATATTTGACCATTGTAATTTGGTAACATTTAGATGTAAATGCTGGTGCTTGATGGAGCCAAATCAAGGCGTGTGCCTTGGAAAGCAAAGAGCATAAGCGGAATGGCTAGAGGCACACTTTGTTGATTTGCAGGGCTTTTTAAATTAGGCGCACGCTCGTAACATCCCTAATTGAGGGGTACTGATTTTCGTGCGCCATGCCTCAATTCCCCCTGTCTTGTCATTCTCTTGTCCTCTTCTTAGATGCAAAATGCCATGCTTTATTGTAATAAAACTATGATTCAAGTGCTTAAGCTGCTTGTTCTTTTTTTCAGATCTTGCTTATATAGGTCATTAATTTTCTTTTTTTTATAACCCTATCTAGGATTAAACCATTGTAGATGCGAATCAATAAAATTCCATTCCCTATAGGGACCGGTGCCCCGTATAAATTGGTTGAGAGATGACAGCAATCAACCGCAAACTGCTATTGAAGTATTTATGAGATGTTTGTTCATTTGAAGCTATGGAATTTCATGGGATTTGCAAGAAAAATTTCATGTTGCACGTGTGCGCCACATGTGTCATCGAGGTGAACATATTTTCATACTCCAAGATTTGTAATTTAAAAAACCCTGTTTCGTTAGATCCGGATGGATAATTTTACTTCATTCTCTGCTGTGAGGGGGAAATTTGTCCCAATTAGTCAGTAAAATGTGTTTTTTTTTCCACTCAAAAATTTGTGACTATCATGTTCCAAGTTAGTAAGCCCAGCAAAAGCTACAATTCTTTTGGAAATTTAATTTGTTTGATCAGAGAAAAATTGAAGTTGTACTAAAAAAAAGCATTCTGAAACGTCGATGTTTATCTCCCTATATATACTTATTCTTTGTGACCACGTTGAAATTTTTCCATTTTAGCGAATCCTTTTTCAAAATTCTGATTTGCTTCTATTTGTACATTCCAAGAATGATGATGTCACGATCACAGTTCACTATTGGATGTATTGTTTTAATACTTTTCTAAAAACAGGCAATAAATCATCAAATCTTACGGTCATAGCTTCTGCCTGGAGTAGTTATGGTATACGGTTCATTATGCTGACTTGTTGGCTTTTCTTGGTTAAATGGATACATGCAATGGTGGCTATTGCTTCCATGATACTAGGCGAAGAGAGTTCTTCATAGTTCCCCGCAAGACTCTGAGTTCTACGTGAGTTTTAGATTAACATAGTAAACAAGTCGCTTGTTACAAGGATCAGACCTACCTCTTGAAATTCAAGTGTTGATGGTCTGCTCATGAAATATTTAATGCGGTTCTGGAGTGCTCAGCATGCACTAAGCTCCTTTTCAAGCAATTGTCTGTAGAGACCGGCAAACAGTCTAAATTCAAGCTAAGAGGAGTGATATCGAAAAAGCGTCCATATCTCTTCTGATGTTGAAGGAAATCTGTTTGCATGCTGACTTCACTCGCAAAATGTTCACGAAGGCCAAATATGAATGTGCGAAATATGAATGTGCGAAATGTAAGCCTGAGCTTTCACTTCTTTTCTTGGAGAAGAATTCTTGCTGTTTGACGGTGATACTTTCTGGATTTCAACAAACTGCATGAGAAATAGTACCAGAAAATAATGCCGAGACACAAGTATAAGGCTTTGAACCAAGGCAAAGAAGAGGTTAATGAAAATGTCGAGGCGGCTGCTAGCTTCATTGAAAGACATCAAACTTCAGACGAAAATCTAAAGAAAAGCGTATCATGCGAAGCAATATCTGAGCAGCGCTGTTCTTGCTGCTTCACTCTGGTAACAATAGAGGAAGAGAAGCTGCTTCAGCATGTTCCTACCACCCGTATCGGTCCACTACGACGTTGCAATTCTCTGAGTGGTGTGGAAGAGTTGGTCCCGAAGCCGACAACGCGGAAAACCAGCGATTGCACGAATCTGCGTTTTGGCCGTAGAAGAGCTGTGTGCGAGATCAATGAGAAGGAACGTGAAGGGCTAGCTCAGTGTGTGAAGGATCTTGTTGTATATGAACGGTTGAAGAATATGGCATTGTTATGAGGTCTCAGCGATGGGTCATATTTTGACATAACGATTATGCTTTATTTTCATAGATATTCGTCTTAGAATGGTTTTATTTTGACCATGAATATGTAATGACTTTACTTTCTCTGAATTTGTGTCAACGTTCTTAGATAGGGGATAAGAATAAGAAGAAGGTATATCTGTTGTTGATGAAATTGAAAGTTGGCATTGGGAGCAAGCTTGTTGGTATCACAGGCAGAACAATAGAAAGAAAAATCAAGATATGTCTAATTTCTAGCTTATTTTTAACTTTGATGGTAGCATTAACATTGTAAGATGAAAAGATTGAGATAGTGGCTGTTTAAACAGTATTTTTAAGGTCTAAAATGATAACCTTATGCTCCAAAGATTAATATTAAACCAGGCAAATTCAGTCATTATGGCACAATTCGGTATGCTTTTGTAACTGCCCTACATTGAGACCGGTCATAGGTAGTTCTGGTATTAAGTTAATCTGCAATGGTTTTTCTGCTGAGTGTTAGCCAATTGTTTTTCGCCAGATGTTTATGATGGCTTTTTCAAACATTTTCATCCCTTCTGATCATGTTGCTTGTTTTGGGTTTCATGTCAGAGCTGACAACACTTGACAACATTTGTCTTGCGATGGTATTAGTTTATTGGAATATTGGACCAATGTCTGTTCTGTCAGCAATTAAATTTTCTTGTGACCATGCTTTCCTCTCATTCCATCCTACCGGTGCTGGTTTTATTAAAGGGTAGAGTTTGCGATGATTTTATGAAGAGAAGGCGCTTTCTTATTTGCTGTTTATGTCTTGATTTTTGTTTACTGGTGTAGGTAAGTCCATGAGAGTGCATTCCTTGAGAGGGATGTGCCAATAAAATTTAGAGATCTGTTCAGTCTTCTATTTTGTGTTATCTGTGAGCATGTATTTGATTTTAAATCTAATTTTTTTAAATGTGAACCATGGACGGGAGGTCAACTTATATGGCATTGGGTGACGTGCTGCCACTAAAGGTTGGTTCAATCCACTAAAGTTCCCTAAATATGGGTCTACTTTTTGTTACATGTTGCAAAAAAGAAGCTAAAAAGTAACAACAAAGGTACGTTTTCAAACTGGAAAGGCAGTTTTCACCAATACATACTTAAACCTCTCCCAAATTTTGCCTGCGACGCAAAGTTTGTGGCTTCAGAGCTGTCAATATTTTACAGTGCTTCTTTCGGGCGATTTTCAGTTTAGGGTCCCCAGGCCCCCATCGCTTTACCCGAGGATTTGAACAAAGTTTATCAAAATGTTATGCTTCTAGGAGGGTAATGCTAAGAACAGCGCAAGAGTATTAATAAACATTAACAAGCACTCAGAGCATTGGTCTCATTATGAATAGTTTTATAGTTCTGAACACTGCTCCGGCACTGAACAATGGCTAACTTGTTTAGCTTTAGTTTTTCCTAGCCTTACACACTACTCTCGCTGCTCACTGCATTTATGCTGGTCTGGGCTTCCAGTGAAATAAAGAAAATTGTAGGAAGCTTCTCCATGAGTATTATGCTTGGTGTGCGAGACAGTCGCGTGCCAAATCAGGTATTTCGAAAGTTTCACGTGCGATTCGCATGCAGGCTCTGATGGCTAAAAACCTAGTGGGAGAAATACCTTGGTACGAACTAACATCATGCAAAGAAATGAAAGCTCCGATGGCACGGCAAATTGTAGTCGTTAGCAGGATACCTCTCCGCTAAACAGCAGACATTCACTTATTATGTCGTGAACCCCAAACACGCCACTTTACTTATGCCGCGAACATAAGCCTAGCTTAACTAACACTATTTCCATCTACACAGACGGCCATCGAGTGACTGTCTTCCCGTAGCCCTATCATTTTCAATAATGTAGTACTTGTGGCATTCAGATACACAAGATAATACTGTGCGCATGCGTTTCTACGCATTACGCTATATTGCCCTTGTTTGATCGATAATGCATCACTTTCTGATACATGGCAGCTGCATGGGTTTCGGTTAAAACAATCCGTTCCTCGTCGATAAATGGATGAAAACTATGATACGGATCTTGCAACGCACTTCGAATTTACCAACGTTCTATGTAGCCATCAGATGCGATATCAATGTGTAAATTTCACTTCCTATTCAAAGAGATCATATGATCAGAACAGAATGCGGGAGCAGCGAGGAATGCAAGCGAATGGCTTGATCTTTTAGCAGATAAAGGAGGCACATCTGAAATAGGACATTCGTGAGATAAGCAAGGATTCTCAAAACAACTTTTTTTTGGCATACGATGATAAACTTTTCACGTGGTATGGCGCGCCATGGATTCGCACACTATAGTATTGTATGGTGTGTGCTACGGCATTTGCGTGCGATTGCACGCGACTCACAGAGAAGCTTGTTGTATCCAGAGGTGCGCAGATAAATTGTGAAACTGCTGAAATGAAATTTTTTTCATACCTGCTGCAGAATTCGTGATGTTGAACAGCAATTTTCACTTTGATAATTATTTGATTTTGAAGTATCACGGTATGAAAGTATGAAGTATTCCTCTAAGGGGAACAGAATTTAGTTCACACCACTCAAGGTTGGCGTGGAAGTGACTTTAACGATAATTTTGTTTGCAACTGTTTGGTATGGGCTTTTTGTGTTTCGGCTTCTGCTCTAGTTGAAGAGTCCTATTATGTGCTCCGTCTGTCTGCCCGGTCCGTCCATCAACGCTTCTTCACAGATATAACCGCTGGATGCATTTTTATGAAATTTGTCATAGAGCCATAGTGATGGAGCAGGGTTGCTGAAGAAATATTTTTTCCACATTGCAGACTGTTTTGTTTTGACTCCCGCTTTAGCGGAAGAGTCCTACAAAATGAGGTTCTTTTGGTCCTTCCTTCCGTCCATCCGTCTGTCCATCCGTCTGTCCATCCGTCCGTCCGTCCGTCCGTTCTCCCGTTCTCCCGTCCTCCCGTCCTTCCGTCCATCACCAACGGATTTTCCCGGATAACCGCTCAATGAATTTTTCTGAAATGTGGTGGGAAGGTGATAGTCCGTAATTGACAAAAAGTGATGGACCCGGAATTTTGAAAACATTTTTTGTTCGGCTTGCAAGTGGCAATTTATGCCCCAAAATGGCAATTTTTAGGGGTTTTAAGAATATTTCAAAATATGTTCATTACTTCTTTGTGGTTTTTGATGTGAAACTACTGGGCAATAGTAGTTATACTGTGGACTACGTGTCATATCTGGGAAAACCCTTGTTCGGCTTGCAAGTGGCAGTTTATGCACATTCAAAAAAGGCGTTTTTCATGGTTTTGTCCAAGAAGTCAAAAACTGTTTATCCGATTCTTTTCATTTTTGGTGAGAATATTGGGGGCAACTCTACGCATGTTTTGAACCATATGCCATGTCTCCTGACAATCTGGTTCGGCTTGCGGATGGCAATTTACGCCTAAAATGGTGGTTTTTAGGGGTTTTTCCAAGTATGTTATGAACGGTTCATCCGTTTTTTGTCATTTTTGGTGTGATTCGTAGGGACCTCTCTGCATACTGTATGAACCATGTGCCCTGTCTGAGGAAAATCATTAGGCTTGCGGGTGGTAATTTACGTGAGAAAATGACCATTTTGGTTTGTTTTTTTTTCGAAATGTGTCAACAATGGCTTATCTTTTCATTTTTGGCATGAATCTTTGGGGCAGCAAAGCATATAATTATTATTATGAGCAAGGCTTTATATCTTGGGAATATATCGTTCTTCAGCATGCGGGTCGCAATTTATGTCAATAATTGCTGTTTTAGGTTTTTTTTCATAATGTTTCAAGAACTCTTCATTACGTTTTTGTAATTTGTGGTGCAAATCGTATGGCTTATGAGTTATACTTTTCTGACACGGAGATTCTCAATTAAGTGTGCAGAAGCCCACTAATTATGTGACTTGTTTGAAATTGTTTCCAGAAAGAGTGCTTCATTAGTTTTTGGAATTTTCGGTGTGAATATTGCTTTGTACATCTGAAATGTAATTGGACATGGGAAAACTTGCACAGTCGGCTCACTCTAAGAGGGATACACCATAATGTAATGCAGACACTTATCCAGGGAACAGATAATTTCTTATAAACGAGTTTCTGAAGTGGGTAATTGTAAAGCGGACATTCCATAAAGCGGACACATATTCTTCCGACAAATTGAGCGTTTTGTTTGAAAAAACCCTCTCTAAGCTGACAGGAAGGTGAAACACTGACATACTTATATGTGAAAAGGGAGAACACAAGGAAATTGTCCCAACTGTCCTCAAGACACTAGCCCTCCTTGACCGGGTTAGTAAGTGCCCAGCGCTTGATTGAGCACTTGTTTGGAGCCCTGAATGAAGTTGTTAAAAGGTGCTGCAAGTTATCGGATTAGAGAGAAGGAAGTAGCAATCTGTTAGAGATTATTTTCTGTAAAATGGCTTGTAAGGATTTGTTTCAAAGAATTCTATGTCACTATGACATTGATGTTTGTATTTCCTTTCTACGATTTTATCCAAGCTCCATGTATAAGTACGCCGTATCGCCCTGGGTTGGGGGCAGTGACCCACAATTTATACGAAGGTGTGCCACCCGAAAATCAAATCAATCATGAACTACATCATCATACTGCTTTTTTAACTGTTTCTTTTCAAGCGGCTGTGCAAGTCTGTATCTGGTGTGAAATGAACGTACAGTGTGCAGACTCATTGTTCTAATTGAGGGGGAAATGTAACTTTCCTAAGAGTTCTGCCGACTGGCGATTTCAAGGGTTGTGTACTGACCTTTTTTCACCTGTTCTTGTTTATGCATAATCGCCTGTTGAGTCCTATGAGTCAATCCTAGGCAGTGAAAACATCATCTGAGAGTAAGAATAGTAAAAGTAGATACGAAGCAAACAGCAGGCACCTTCGCAACGCAGCGATGCTAGGAACATGGAATGTTGTGAATATTGTAACCATACCAAACGGAAGAAATAATTTTTTGTTTTGATAAGTTTTACCCACTTATTTCATTCAATACCCGTGGAACAGCAATAGCTGCTGTGCTGATGACTGTGGCTTATATTGCAAGTCGTCTTTTAAACGTGACAAGCTGTTGCTCAATAGGATACAAGCAGAAGTAAGAACAGGGTGTGCTCATTGAGATGCTTGTCTGCTATGATTTTTGTGGTCACACTGTTCTATTCACATTGAAACTGGACTACATTTGAAGAACAATGTGAATATGGTATGCACTTCTATGTAGTCTGATGTGGATACAAACTTTCCTGTCCCCTGCTCTACTTCATATGTGTAATTATAGTCTTGTCAGTTCGAAGGGAACATTTTGGCAGCTCATGCTTTTTATCAGTGCTAGTTTATCTATTTTTAGAAAACATTTTCGTAGATTTGGAAGCAAACCAAACCAAATGCAAAGAGTGATTTAGCTACTGTGTATTAGTATTTCTTTTGTTGCTAAATATCTTCCGGACTGAACTTCTCCGTTAAGCTACATAGCCTTAAATTTTATCTACGAGAATTTGTTCTCCAGCACATTTTGGACTGAATCTTTGGCGCAACATTCTGTATGCTATGAGATATATGTCATATCTCAGGGTTTTATGCAGCCATTTTTATTGAGGGCCGTTTCTAGCTCCACATTGAGTTTTTGCGTCATTGAGGGAGCAGTTATTCGTCATGAGACATCAACATTTTGGTTCATAGTAAATTTGGCTTTCCAGGCACTGTTCGAACTGAGGATTACAAGCTGCTAAGACCAATATCTTATGTGCTTGCTGTATTTCTGTTACAAAAAAAACAAAAAACTAGCACTTGATACAGCTTGTCAAACTGGACAAATCGTGCATATCTTTTGGCCTTAGGATCCATCCAATTGACATAAGAATATATCATTTTTAACCCTGTTTGTCCTCCGTAAATATTAAGCCGTAAATATTACTTCGTTATGGTCAACAAAACATATTTCGCTTCTGGCTTTATTTTAGAAAGAGAAGAAAGAGGATTTGTGGGATCCAAAACAGAGGACTGCCCGAGCTGAAGCTGCACGGCAGTTGTGTGCATTTAATGCAAAGTGTCCGAAGCCCTCCACAGAGGTAGGTGCAACAAGGACATACCATCATACGAGGAGGCTTTTTAAAACATCTGTGTTAAAATGGTCTCTGGAATGTTTTTGCATGTGAACACTCTGTTTCTCTGTACCGTTTCTAGCAATTTATGGCGCTAGACTGAATTTTATGTCTTTATTCTCCATAATTGGTAAAAAAATAAATTGAGTTCTGATTTATGCCAAAAGGTAGGTGTTACTCTTGGCAATACAGCAATTTGTTCTTGTACAAGTATAAATGCTAAGTCCTTTGGAGTACAGGTATAATAATATTAATTCCTTTGGAAGATAAATCACCCTCCCACCTAGAAGATACTGTAAGTGTCTGCTCTGAATGACGATGGATCCTTTGACTGTGACAAACAGGTATCTGCATTCAAAGTTTTCGAGAATTTTGAGCTTGCTACCATTCTGTTTCTGAGTGGTAATTATGCACGACACATGGTAATTATGCAAGACACATGGTCAGAACAAGTACAATTATCCCCTCGTACTTTTGCTTACAAATTGCTCTTCATTAAACACATGTGTATTAGTGTAGGTTTTGTTGTATCAAAGAAAGTTGAACACATGTGTATTAGTGTAGGTTTTGTTGTACAAAGAAAGTTGAACACATGTGTATTAGTGTAGGTTTTGTTGTGTCAAAGAAAGTTGAACACATATGTGTATTAGCGTAAGTTTTGTTGTATCAAAGAAAGTTATAATACGTTGCTCGTAATCTTTAAAGAAAAGGAAAGCCAGAGACCTTGGAAACGGTCCTTTTATGACCTCACTGATGAGAAAATTAATCAGAGGAGTAGTGAAAAATATCAAAGTTCGAAGTAACATTGAAGGAGAACAGCTCAAGCTTTTTTACTCGAATAAAAACCAGTATTTATGTTTTCGCAAGATCTATTGGGAAATATCGTTTTTAAGCAGCATATTGTGTTAAAGTTGGATATTTCCTTCTGATATTGTGTTCCAGACCTCTAAAAGGTTTGTCAGGAGTTATAGCTGTTATGTTCACTCCAAGGGTTCATATCTAATGGACTTTACTTTGAAAGTGTTCAACTTTTTTCATGGTAGGTATTTTTTGTGAGGCCTAGAGATAAGAATTTCATCTGTTTCTTTTACTGTCATGCTAGCAGGTACATGTAATTCTTTTACTGTCATGCTAGCAGGTACATGCAATTCTTTTACT
>JAOBRC010281462.1:0-13722 GCA_027575255.1 Scolionema suvaense
TGCCAACCTAACAACTTGGCACCCAAGTTTACATCTAAGCCTAACAGGAGTTTTACCAGACATGTCCCATGACCTATTATATTAGCTACAGTGCCCCCAAGATTCACACCAAAAATATAATTAACAACAAAATTCTTTTTTGAAACATCCAGTTCCATAACTTTGTTTTGATTATTGATCTTGATCTTTGTGCCAAATTTCAAGAAAATCAACGAAGCGGTTATTTGGGAAAACAACACATTGGTGATGGATGAAAAGACAGAAGGACCCATAGTCTCATTTTACAGAACCCTTCTGCTAAAGTGTTCCAGAAACAAGAACCAGGTATCTCAGCAGCCTGGTTCCTAAGTTCCGAAATATTGAAACCAGTAGATTTGCTTGCATGACCTATCTTCTGGGGAGTTCCTTGTGGTTTTAAATAAGATATCAGACTTGCATACATAACTGATGGCAATTGAAGTTGATCATGGATGTCGAAGTCGATCATGGATGTTAAAACGGTTGCATCCATCTCTAAAGCCGATATTGGCAAGCCAAATTAGATGAAATACTGCCTAAGCTCTGACATCGCTTGCAAAGCATAAAGTGGAAGGAGAGCAGAAATAACAATGTACTAGGCACATTTCGAAACTAAGCGAAAACAAAGGAATGAGAAAAAAAAGGTGATCACACTACGGAGAACAACACCTAACGATACTGATCTCCCTTCATACAGACAGGCGCATTGACAGCGGGGTGAACGGATGGACGTACAGATATACCTCATATTCCACAACCCTTAGTTAAAACAGTAGTCCAATACAACTTGGCACAGAACTTTAAAAAATGTGATCAAGCTCCAGGTTCAGATACAATCAATGCAAACTTAACGAGAATGTAGAATCAATAAGAAACAATTGGCATCTCAGGCCTCGAAATTTCAAAAGATTTATGGGTAGCCTTTGTCAGGTTCTCCTTGTTTTGTTGTATGGGTACCTACAGCTAAAAGTGTTGCCACCCTCAGAGGTGCAGCTGCTGAGACCGTAGCTCAGCACTGAGAGAGTAAGTCTGAAAAGTTACTTCTCATTCTACATTACCCCATTGAAGACTAAAAACTCTCCAAAAGACGGGGAGTATGCCAGGCAAATGTCTGCACGTGCTGATGAAACCTAAACCTCAGTGCAACTCTTTGTCAGCTCCTGTAGCAGGCTTCTCTGTGAGTATTTCTGTGCCTACCTGTTGCGCGTGTAAATAATTCCATGAGGTGCAGTGCCAGGGCGATGAAATCTCAATTGGAGAAAGGGGGATGCTTTATGTCCTAGATCCCCAAACCAGACATCCAAGACCTCATATTATAGGATTCTCCTACAAAAGTGGAAGTCCATCAGGTTTGCAAATGTTCAAAATCATAATTTGTTCCAATGTTTTTCCAGTACTATATAAGCGTTCTGCATGTTCTGCGCAGGGGTGGTCCGCAAAGTAGAATGCAATACTGGAGGATATGCAGCAATTCTGGCATACAGTATAACTTTTACTATCAAACCGACCTTTTTTATGTGGAATATTCACTACGTTGGACAGACCATCGCTATTGGCAACATGACCGATTTTCAAGAAAATAATGCCACAAATTTATTGAATAGATGACTAGTTTGTGTTCTTATGACCTGCGAAAATAATACTTTGTAGTAGATCAGTGCCAACATGGCCTATACAACAAACATAGGAGGAATATTATGTAAGAGGATAAACGAGAGATAGCAACCAATATGAACAGTAATAAAAATGAACCCCTTTGTGGTGGCGAAGCGGTTTTTCGTTAAACAGGAATGAACCTACCAGCATGTATAGCAGAACGATCGCTACCTCTGAATTCTGAGGCCCATATCTGAACTTCCTCAGCACAAAACCTTCTCTATTTAATTTATGATCTACACTTTTGCAACTGTTGCATCATTTAATTTAAAGAGAACTCTTATTCACCTCCAGAAACTACTAGTTTGATATAAGGTGATTCCTTGCGGCCGACACTGTTGAGCACTTCGCAGTAGAATTCTGCTTTGTTGTCAGTTGCAGAGACTACCAGCTCATAAACACCCTGATAAGACATAACAGTATGCACAGTAGGCAGAACCTTGTATACCCATCGTGTAATAGGTTCAGTTCCTTGAACATCACATGAGAAAGTAACTTTGGTCCCGGGAGATGCTGGATTCGGAACCACCAGAAGAGTAGGATCGGAAAGGGATGCTAAAATAAAAAAAACGGCGCTAGCATCAATAATTCGTCAAATAGCAAACAGCCACAAGAATCACATACACACACATACACGAGGCATATCCAAATTAGCTACACATGAAATCAAGTTAACACAAAGTGATGATAAATTCACAAAATAAGAACATAAAAGTATGTTGCTCTACACTGACAGGTCACTAAAAACTCCCCCCCCCCCTAAGAGGGGAACAAATATAGCTACGGCACTGAAACTTTGCATGGACATAGCCACCAACGAGTAGTTTCTAAAAGCCACTTATTTGAACAGCCAGGTCAGCACAATTTTTGCTGACGTCACTACTTTTTCCCCCGAATCAGCAAAAATCGCCGAATCCTTAGCCAAATTTCTCTCAGCGATAAAACCTGAATTACACAGCACAAGAAGTTGGTTCAGCCATTGATAGAAAGCATACGCTGTGTACTGTTTAGAAAAAAATGTTTGGTAACTTGAGAGCATATGGTTTTCGTACAGCATGATCACTTCAAAGGGGCGCTTTTTTCCAATAATACCTTGTAATACAAAAAATTGCAGGATTTCAACAATTGGCTCTCACAAAATTCAAACATCTCCGGAAGCAAGCAAACTATACACATGAAATTTGCTCACAATGTGCATGAATAAATTTGTCTCCGTGAGCTTAAATGGCAAGCGTCAATTTTTCGATATGTCAAAAAAAAATTTGTGTTTTTTTTTCAGGTAGAATAGAGTTAAAGGTCTTATGTATGTAGAACATAAATGATAACAAAGTATAAAATTCTAATACCTGTTGCATTCCTCTCCAACACTGAAACAACTCCAGCACTTCCATATTTTTGAAGAAAACCATTAGATACCATGCAGTTAAACGTTCCGGAATCTTTTAGCTGAACATTCTTTAAGACAAATACATTGGATGAAGTATAATCCCGCAAAGTCTCATACACTCCACGGCCGAAACTGTACTTTGTTGGGGGAGGATAGCCATCCGTAAGATTACTACATGTAACAACAAGGTCATCTCCGACAAAAGGTGTATTTGATGATACAGTGACCTTTGGGTGGTCCAAAACTGAAATTAAATGAATAAACATGAACACAAAGCTCAAGTACACAAACAGAAACAATGAAATAATGAGATCTGTGCAGCAGTAGCAGGAAGAAAGAAAACAAACACTCAGGATTCATAAAACTGACCATCATGCTTTAATTCGTCAGGGCTTCATACGCTGAAGATCATATAATGAAATGGACGTCCATCTTTCAAGAAAGTCGGAGTACAAGTTCCCGGAATTCGTGAACTTTTTGCCAAAATAAGTAACAGAATTCGTAGACTGCAAGCTTAATTGAAAATCTAGAAAGCTAGACCCAACAAAAAAAATAAGACATGCACCATAGGATTCACACCATAAATGACCAAAAACTGATGAAAGGTTCTTGAAATATTTTCAAAAAAACCCCGAAAAAAACAATTATTGGTATAAATTACCACTCGCATGCAGAACAACATATTCCCAAGATATAAGTCATGAATGACAACGTAAGTTATGTTGCCACAAAGATCGCCAACATAACAAAACACAACTGAACAGTTTTTGACATATTCTAAAAAAAACCTGAAAATATTCATTTGCAGATGTACATTACCACCTGCAAGCCAAACCAGATTTCCACCAGCCATTGGCACATGGTCCAAAACATACAAAGAGTTGCCCCTAAGCCTCACTAAAAATGACGAAATGGACCAATATTGGACCAATATTGAGATGTTTGGAAAAATCCTGAAATAAAGCGAATTTTGGAGGTAAATTGCCAGCTGGAAGCTGAACAAGATGTCTCCAGGCTTATGGTTCGCAACATATGCAGACTTGTCCCTAAGAATCAAACAAAATATGAAAGACTCCAATGAAGGGCGAAGCAGTACTGTAAGCTTCCTTCCAGATATAGAACTGCAGTGAAACCGGCTCCCATCATAGGGAGAAGCCCCAGTGTCAAGCAAAGTTCGAGGAAATGACACACCTGTCATATAGTGGAAACTGGTGGGAGAGTGAATGAGACTGGAAAGAAAGAATTACGTAGATGTCAAGAAGAAACATGCTCAAATGGGATGGTCTGAGTTTGACAGGTGGGTGGCTGTGAGTGGCAGTGTTAGCAGGGTTGAAACAGAGTAATCCAAAGCATGAAAGCTGGGCACACTGGCACAACACCCAGTTTCCAATTATCTTGAATTTACTACTTGCCCCGATGGCCCAATCTAGTAGAGGTGTTATTCATCCGATGCAACTGCATGAGCAAGCAGAAAAGAATCTTCCCCAATTTTAGAGGAATTAGCCAGCAAGATGCGCACAAGTTCTTAGATGCTATTTTATAGTGCAGTGGTGACTGGAGAAAGGGAGAAGGGACTCTCGAGGAGCAGTTACAAAGTTGAAACTAAGAGAAACTTTCCGTGAGCAGAAAAATGAAGATTACTAAGCCTGAAACAAATATCTCAAGTCCATCCTGATAAAATGTGCCGCCTCGCTCTATACCATGTGTCACGGAATAATCAGGACATGAGAAAGACCAAGCATATGGATGGTTATTTCACAATGATACATACTGAAGGCATAGATTAAGCGTGATGGCTACGCAACCCAATCATTAAGAGGTGATGAAAGAGACATGAGAGTGAAGCATTCCACTACTCATGCCAAAAAAGACCTGGCACGTCTGGGCACGGCAAGCATTTCTGTGAAATCATGCTACTTGGCACTTGTTCAAACCTTCTGCGTGGCACTTCAGAACATACCATTAGCGGAATTTACATTGCTCAAATACATTGCAGCAAATTAATTTGCTAGACGTATTCCAAATTAGTTTGAATATATTTGACCCTATTATTCTAATGATGATGCGTCCGCATGTCAATGGATTATGGTTTGCTTTTATTCGAACAACAAAAAGAATTGGAGAGACCTAGCGTTCAAATCAAACTGGGTTTGATATGAACCTCTGAAAATGCCCCTAATTCCCGTGGTTACCTAATCACTCGCGTAGAGCTACCAATCAATTTGGTACCGCATTTACACGGAATCATAAATATTTGGAGTAGGTTTAAATATATTTGGTCATATATATTTGAGCTGTTTAACGTCAGCTACAGACATGAGATAAGCAATTACTCATCAGCTATCTCTCTCAATACTCCATCTTCTGCGCAAAATTAACCTTAAACAGGCGCACAATTAATGTTATAAAGGCAGATAAACGGGTGCTTACCAAAGAAATTGAGAAGAAGCGAGAAATAAACCACGGTTGTCAGGACTTTTAAAATCCAAATTCCAGGTTTTCAAGGTGGAGAATGCATAATTTCCAGGTGTAAGCTCCATCAATTCCAGGTGGTTTTTTAATGGGTGCTTCACAATAAATCACCCTGGTAAAAGCATAAAGCTACAAGAATTACAACAACATGACAAGTGTCAAGGAACCACAAGTGTTAATAGTTTGAATTGTTTCAAATAGAAAATTAGTGATCCACTGCTCAGTTTAAAGTGGTAAGTGTAAAGTTGAAAACTGTCATTAAGAATCTAAGATTTTACGAGAAAAATAGTTTCAATTGAAAAGTACTCAAAGGGTCAATTCAAATTTATTCCTCTAATCTCCGATCTCTGATAATAGGGATGGCATATAAAGAATTTTCAGTTTCTTTCCACTGATTTAGTTTATTACAGAATCTTCTGAAATATCTTGCGACTCCAAATTATCAGAATCCCCCATTTACCGAAAATTCGCCTTACCAACAAGGCATTGCCAACTAAAAATACAATAAATTCTGTGGTGTCCCTTATTACCTCAAACTGTCACACTCCAACTGTCTAGATACTTTGCAGCAAGTATAATCTACTAGTAAAATATCATTGTAAACTTTTGAGCATCTCAGAATTATCATGAATCATATTCATCCTTATGAAGCAGTCAAGCAGACTAAAAATACTTAGAAATTTTATGACAAGCATAATCTGCAACTAGAATATTGTAATAAACTTTTGCGCTATCTACAATCCGGATGAAATTCCTGGTACTGCAAGAGTTATTCTAATTATCCTTCAATCCATAGTGTTAAACGGGGTATCAACCCCCCCTAAATTTGGCTATCCCCTCCCCTTACTAAGAGAAGCCCCCCTGAAAATCGGATATCTGCCGACCCGCCTATCTTCCAGACCCCCTCCCTCTGTTGCCAACCTCTCGCTCTGCGAACACCCTCTGTGTGCTTCCCTTTACCACTCCCTCATTGGCTAAAATGGCTGGAGAGTATATTCTTCTTCCTTGCTTGCCGAATGCAAAAATCTGGAACATTTACTGGAAGAATGACTGGTACCGGGCTGCTGTTGTTAACAAAAAGAAAAAATATGTTTTCACTCTTCCCTAATTTGGCTAATATAGAAATCAGAAAAGCAAAACCTTCCATGCCCCCCATAAAATTTTCCATCCCCCTGGGCAACGTTAGCCCCCCCTAAGTTCTGCGGGAACCCTCCCCCTGGGGGGCTGAGAAAGGAAAGTGCTCAACCCCCTCTAACATTAGGGGGGTACATACTACGCAATCCAAATAAGTTTGTCAAAATATGACTATAATAAAAAATTATCCACACAATCTTCCAATTCCAGGTACAAAATTTCATGTAAATTCCAGGTTTTCCAGGTTTTCTAGGTGGAATTTGTCAATTCAGGTAGATTCCAGGTTTTCCAGGTTTTCCAGGAGTCCTGACAACCATGTATATTTATATATTTGCCCTTTAAGATCAGATCCCCATTTTCACACTAGAAAAACCGTTCGATGTAAATGGTTATAATAGAGTAATTGAGATATCTGGCATGGATACAGTAATGGAGAGATGTGGTGTGGATACAGTGATGGAGAGATGTGGTATGGATACAGTGAGGGAGAGATGTGGTATGGATACAGCGACGAGAAGACCTAGTATGGATAGGCTTCAATCACTTTAATGGATTCTGAAGAAGACATAATGCTAAGATACTTCTACTTTTCCCAATTGTTGATTTATGACTTCAGCCTTTCATTTGGTTAGCATAAAAAGAAGTCAATAAAACCTGTCTTAGGAGGGTATGACCAAACTGTCTAACTATGTAAAGTTAGTAGATCGCTAACAGTTAATGACTTTTTCATGAGTACGGGCAAAAGAAAGGTAAGCTTGAAAGTTTGGCCAGTATACAGGCCAAGCATCTCTTTGATGAGCTTAGTCTACATAATTTGCTTTTAGCAATGAGACCTTCACATATAATTCATTGTTATTCACATATAACACTTGCGGAACACCTTAAAATCGATGTTCACACACTGATGCTATCTGATCTCTGAGTTATTAAACCCCTAAGTAGCGAAGCGATAAGCAGAACGCAAAACTACAGTTCGAGAAGGCCTTCACATGGTTAAGCAGGCCTGTCAATGAGAGGTGTGCGATTTGATTTCTAGAGAGGAGCAATGATCACACGCCTGAATTGCCCAATAACACACCTAAAGATGAACTTATTGTTAGCATTAATTCAACTACTCTTTTGCCGAAAGGGTTTAATGATAAACTTGTAGTACTTCTCAGCCTTAGTTTACACTCCCTTTCCAGGTATGAAAGTAATCAGATGAGGATGAAGGTTAGCAGAAGATCAATGATCAGAAATCACATGCCCAAATCCATTGAGGTGTGCCTCTATACAGCATGCCTCCTGAAACCTACAGGAAGGGAACATCTGTATCAGCAAAAGGCAAACAACAAAATCATAGGTTGCAGAGTAGTACTTACAGTAAACAAATAGCGTTTGAGGTATTGACATCAAACTGTTGACTCCATCAGTGCTTACACTGCATTTATACTTTGCTTGGTTTTCAGAGCGAGATACTGTTAATTGATAAGTGGTTGATGATCCAGATGATAACAAGACATCCCCACGGTAGAAGTTGATTGTTACTGGAGTGATTCCAGCTATCTGGCACGTCAGACTGATAGTGTCTGCCTCCATAGCTGGGTTCTTAGAGAACTGAACTTGCGGCTTTTCTGTCTGATCCGCAGCATCTTAACAAAGTAGAGAGTAACTTTCAATTTAAATGGCCCAGTACTAAACTCTAGTAAGACAATAGCAGACACTTGTTGCATTAAGATATGATTCTTGACGGGTCTGTCAATACATTGCACATAAATTAATTAGAGTGAGCATGGATGCAGACTTAGCAGGTCAAGAGTAGTAATGTGTGATGCTGCTGACTGGCACCTCCCAATTATCTCAACAATTTTCAAGATTAACAGGTCACTTGAACTCTATGTTTAATGAGATCAAAAGTAGTCAATTGACCATGGTCAGCGAGAAAAAGAGTTATCTCAGTGTCCATTTGACCTAACCCCGTAATTTTGTAAATCATAGTCCAAAAACAATAAAACGTGGCACACATGTTTTCTGTTATATTCAGTTACAATGACACAAAACGTTTCCCAATGACATCATTAGTTCCCTGATGTCAGTACCTTTTGTCAGACGTAGTCCCGACGCGACAGATTTTCCGTCATTTTAGAAAATGGAAAGTGTGGGGCAAAAAGAGCAACACTGAGCTGTTAAAACCTTCGAAATGAGGTTCTGAAGGTAATGTCTAATTAGAAAGCATGAATTGGAATGCAAAATACCCTAGCAGTCAAGAAAACACGATTTGAAATGGAAAATGCCCTAGCAGTCACAAAAACTGACAATGATGTCATCAAATTTTCCTCTACCGACGATTGAATGATGACAGTGCAACTGAGTGATCACAGCAGTCACAAAAAGTTTTTACCAAAATGTTCCGAGATAACATAACATTTAGGAAAAGTCACTAAAGAGCAGCTTTCTCCCTTTTGCCATTTTCGAACAACTTTGGAAAGCATGCAGGGTTGGATGGGGTTGTCTTTCACTGGTTTCAGAGTACATTTTTCTAATGAAATCACCAGACACTAAAAGATCTATTGTAATGGCAGCAAGTACCGAACTTTCCTTATAAGCGTTCCTATTGTCAAAAATTTTCCAAATTTGGTATGAATTTGATCAGGATTTTAATTAATTGCCAACGTGAAAATCAGAAACTGGGCATAAATATAACTGCGTCTTCCTAATGATCGTAAATGCAGTCAAAATATTTTCTAATTCAGACTTCTAGCAGGAAGACTGTAACTCTTGACTAGAGGAGAGTCGCTCTTTAAGGCCACCCTGAGGATAATACCGCAAATTCAGACGCGGTCCTTCAGCTATTTGCCGTTCTACATAACATTGGCTACGAAAACATAAAAACCGACCAATTTCTTAATTTTCTGTTCACACAAGGTCGAAATAATCCGTCAAAAACCAGAAAACGGAACTTACCCCCTCTTGCCCATTACAGGGAACGTTGCGCTCTAAGGCCACTCTCTCAAAGTAAAGTGTTGCACCTTGCCAAGTACAGATTTAGCAGTTATTGATGTAGCAATATAGCAGGGAACCAGAGGCAGATACAGACCACGGTTTCTGGAGAAATTACCAGTGAGTTTTGAATAGCCTACAGGGCTTCAAATAATTTTTCCAACTCCATCGGACATGATGTCCGGCACTTTGCATTTTTCCATCTGGCATACAAAATTCCCGTTGGTCACAGATTACAGTATCCTCTCAGCGAAAAGTTTGTTCTGTAGCAAAGCCGGGAATGCCACTCTCTGACACTGGGGGTACGCCATGGCAAATGTCTCCGCCAACTGATGAACCCCAAACATCAGTAGGACACTTCTGGAGTGCCTATAGTTGCCTTCTCCTCCATCGGAGACATTCACAAGGAAGAGCACATTCACTGATATAGAGACCAGTATATATTATTGGACTAATTCTGATTATCCCATGCTTGTGGGATGAACTTACGACATTTCACTCATGCGTTGTATCAGAATAATGATTGCCTTTGCATCATAACAGCTGTCTACTATCTTATCGGTGAGAATATAAAATTAGAATGCTTATCAGGCAATTAGCAGAATTGCCTCATCTTGATCGCCAGAATTGAATGTGCTTGACGATGCACTCCAGTTTTGATCGATTAGCAGAAACCACATTCTATTGTTGCGTGATAGACAACCCTTCATGCACTCGTGGAAATGGGAAAACACTGATTTGTATGAATTATTTATTGCACTAAAGAAATACTGTACGAACTGCAGAGAGTTTAAAAGCTGCCGAACATGGTGACTAGCAGAAGGTCTTACTCTGCCCGTCACACAGCTAAACCAGTCGGATATTGTCCGATGTCCGGCCGTTATTTGAAGCCCTGACCGACTTAGTGCTGATGTTGAAGTTTGGTCTTTCGCACATTTAGCAACAAGTTTACAGGTTTTTGTGCATTACTCAAAATAAAAATATGCCGAATATTCATATTGACAAAGCATAATATTTTGTTTCCTGCACAAATGGGCCACTCAATATTTCCAACATCATTCAGCTCTTCAGGTGTGAGTCGAGCACATTCAAACCACAACCACTCTTCACATTCGCCACACTGGATCCATTCATCGCCACATATATTCCTCCACACTGAGCACACTCATTGATGCAGTTTTCTTTGTTTTCTTAAAATCATTTCTATTTTCCTTTCTGGACCTCCGATTTTTGTCCATGTTTTGAAGCTTTGGTTGTTGGCAAAACTGTACTGGCTTTTCCTTCCCTCTTTTGTCTCCTCGCCTCCTATTCCACCACTTTTCTTCGCACACTGCACCAGTAAGATGGCGTGGCAAACTAACCTTCTTGTTTTTCTTTGGAACTGTTCTTTTTACCTCAGGGTAGTACCTTGTCCATAATTAACGACACTGGCTTCAGCTTCCAAATATAGGGGCTTCCACGCGGCAAAAAGGGCATCATCATCAGCAGGGATGTTGCTCTCAAATCCGTGATGGAAAAATCTTTTTTGGTGGTCATTTAGCACAGTTTCAAGCCCTTGCAATGCTTTAAAGACTGGGTTCGATCATCTAAAAATGCTTGCGTATTCTCAGTAACTTGAGAGTTGAATTCAAAAGGTGCTCTGATCTACCAGGATAAACAGTAAAGTCCAGTAAAGGGAAGCTGACAACTGATGGCCCAGGTACATCAGAAGGCCCTGCAGTCACATCTACACCACATTCATCAACTGCCGCTTCATCATTTCTACCACTAGCATCTGCCCCTGACATACCATCTCCTTTCGGTCGTCCATAAAAAATTCTGCGTTTCCGGCTACCCAGTCGGTTCTATTTTACGACAGAAAAAAAAGTTATCCAACCGGTGGAAGCTCTGAAAACACCACCATTCCTTTTTTAAAATTATTCTTCTCTCCCATATTTTCATTTTCACATGTAGTTGTCCGGAGCATAAACTGCCTGACACGAAGTGCCGGCATGTAAAATGCTTCACGCACCTTCGTAAACGTACATTAAATCAGATTTGCCCCGTTCCGTGTCTTAAACATCCTTCCACTCATACCATCCTTGCTCGCATGACTTATAACGCAATAATTTTCAGCAAGCTATAAAATTTCTGCCCGCAAGTTCATCCACGGTGATTTGGCATAGGCAAGAACGCGTGAGAGGTGGATAAGAAAACTGTTTTGCACCTGGCAGGATGGTAGGTAGAGAGGTAGATGTACTTGCTGCCTAAGCTCTAAGCCAAGAATATATATTCGAGTAGTAGCTAAAATGTACTTGATTGATTGGTTTGATCTGAAGAAGCATGTACACAGGAGGAACATCTTACTTGCGGCAGCAAAATTTCGTGTTTGGCTGTAGCTAGATGCCCTAGGTAGGGACAAGTGGCAAAAAAAGGTATGCTGCATTCCTGTTGGAATATTTCACCAAAAAAAGTCTTTCCGGCCGACCGCTCCTCTTTAAATTGTGTTGACGGAACCAGACATTTTCTTAAGGATGGCCTTACCATGCACACGAACAAGTATAGACTCGTTACTGCCGACACCTTTAGAAAGAAGAGTAGATGACTCTGGCATAGCAGTTGAAGTTGCGCTTCCACAAGGCAGCCCAAATGCTCTGGATGGAGCGAACATATTTCTATTAATGACATGTCTTCAAAAGGATGCAGCGAGTAAATCAGCACGACACACAGATTCAAAAGCTTTGGTGAAGACGGTAGCAAAAAGACAGATTTGTGACGCAGACCGCACCAACACCTTTTAACGCAGACTCTACAGAGAACCTACCACATTCTCGTCTCCAGGCAGCTTTGAATGACCCAAAGAAACTCCCCGTCACAAGGCTGCAAGACATGAGAATAGAGCGATGAGAACCAGAAAAGAGGGATTCTATTAGACTTGAGAAATTCACAGGTGTGAATATCAATATGACTAAGATGCCCATCGACCAACAGCACAACTGGACAAACATTCGGCTGATACTTTAGAAGGTGGTTTGCAACAAACGTATAGAATTACAAAGTCTCCATCCAACCTGGAAATTGAATATAAATCCTTATCAGTTTAAATTAAAATTTCTTATGGTTGGATTTCAATGCAAATGGCTCAAGTCATTTCACTTTAATTGCCAGAAGAAAAAACACCAAGCTACCATTCATAAAAAGAAGAAAAAGGAGAATTTTCTGAAGCACTTGTCCAAACAACCACATTCGCAAAAATCAATGCTGCAAAATCCATCAATACATATGCCATTCGCAAAAATTAGTTCCGCAAAACCTTTTGAATCTGTCCCTTCAGTTCGGCAAAAACCTTAGGGTAGCCAAATACAAACTAGCAGTTTTTTAAAAAACTAGATTGTTTATAACAATCATGCTTCTGAAAGAAAATAATCACAAACCTGAATCAGACACACCAAGATGGACATTTTCTGGGAATCGAATTTTTTCCCAGGGAAGATTACGGTCATTGGTAGGACATTCCCATTGGTGCAAATACATATTTAGGTAGTGATGGAAACTTTTGAGTTGTTGGTGACTTGAAAAAGCATGGCTGATTGTTTGATTGACACATATTTTCATGCTGTTGATGTTTTGCAGAGGGAAGCCAGTTTCGGCAGCATTGAATACTTGGTCTGGAGATGCAATATTGTAATCCTTACAAAACGTCTCAAATACATCAAACCAGCCATAGACAGCCTAAAAAAAAATAAAGATAGAAAAGAAATGAAATAAATACATCTGAACACCGGCCCTTTTATGCAGCACGAGCATCAAGTCAATCCATTGCCTAGCGTAGAAAAACAATTTGTAGATTTCCCACTCAAGAAAAATGCATGCAAGATGCTAAGAAATTGTACTATATCTATAAAATAAGCAAAAAGAAAGGAAACGAGAGAGCTGGAAATATAGGTTTTTAATAGCCCACTTAAGGTGGTACAGCAGGAAAAATAGCGCTCTTTTGAGCTTCTATTTGCATATCAACAAAATGTTTTTGACGATAAATTTTTGTTGTAACTATTTTATTAGGTCTTGCTGGATTAATTTCAAAGGAGACATGACAT